>ML677349.1:206229-402296 GCA_007922305.1 Dermatemys mawii | reverse complement strand
TCTATCTATCTATCTATCTATCTATCTATCTATCTATCTATCTATCTGTCTGTCTGTCTGTCTATCTATCTATCTATCTATCTATCTATCTATCTATCTATCTATCTATCATAAAAGCTGCGTTACCAGGCACTTTACCACCTGGAAAGCTCTAGAAACCAGCATTTCTGATATCCATTAAAAGTCCAATTGGTGTGGGGCCAGCAGGCTCCCTACCTGGCTCCATGTGGCTCCTCAGAAGCAGTGACGTGTGCCCGATGCTCCTAGGTTGAGGAACAACCACTGGGGCTCCATGCCCTGCCCCTGTCCTGCCCAATGGGACCATGGCCAATGGGAGCTGCAGGGGCAGTGCCTGCGGGCAGAGGCAGTGTGCAGAGCCACTTGGCCAAGCCTCAGCCAAGGAGCATCAGGGACATGTGGCTCACAGGGAGCCACCTGAGGTGAGTGCTGCCTGGATCCGGCACCCAGAAACTCCTTCTGCACCCCAATCCCCTGTCCCGAGCCTCCTCCTGCACCCAAACCCCTCCCCAGAGCCTGTGCCCCACATCCCCAGATTTGGAAATCACCATGCAGAACAATTCAGAAAGAGTGCCCCAAAGTCACCACAGAGACAGCTTACTCAGGAAACGCCTGAGTAAAGAGAGAAGTCTCATAGCATGCCCTGAAAATCAACAAACTCAAGGCAAAAATAAATGTTGGAACTGAAGGTCCCTTAGTGAGAGAGGGACCTGTACCAAGAGATCACAACTGCAAGCTGGTGCTTAGGGTGATCTCTAGTATTGTCACTAACCCCTTTATACGTCAAAGTCAACACCATGAAGTGAATTCAGAAACATACTTGTTATTAGGGGAGGCTGAAAATTTTCAAAATTCATAGTTTCAATTATATTTTAATCACAATGCTAAATTTTGTGGGGTCAAATTTATGGCACATATGAAGACAAAAGATGTTATCCCGGTTTTTGACAAGCTTGATTGATTATCAGGTCAGATCATGGAGCACAGCTGTAACATGGTCCACCTGACAGCCCCCTTATGAAGTGATGGTTCTCATATTCTGAACTCACTGATATTTCCAAAAGGTCCTTCAGTGGCATAGCCATTATATCGTGCAGCACAGGAAGCCAATAGACAAGTGATGTGTTTCACAGTGGTGCAGTCTACATCTGAGAAGAAAGATCACTTCCTCCTCACCAGAGGCTGATGGGAAAAGAGCCTTCTTGGCTCCAATTTACCTAGGAATCCAGGTTTAGCAGGCGATGTGAAAGCATTTGTCAAACTTCTCTTCTTTTTAGAGTGTGCATATGCCTTAGTAGAGGGAGCAAATTTCACCTCTGCCATTTCCTCAAGCCACCAGCATCACCTCTGTCTTTTTTCCTTAATGAGCTTCAGCCTTCTCACTCTCATCCCAGCCTCAGCAAAGCAAAACTATCCCTATCTACCTAGTCTATCCATTACCAGGGTACTAATCACTGTTCTTTGAGTGTCAAACAAAATTATAATATGCAAATTAAGGCCCGTTAGGATAGTTCCCTGCCTCCTTCTTCCATATTAGCTAGTTACTTTTAGGCCTCCTAGAGATGGTCTGAAACCAGGGACATAATTGTACTAGAAGTCACATGGTTCGGCAATACGTCCAAGCCACTTAATTATTAGTAATATTTATTATTTGTATTACTGAAACACCTTGTACTTCTAGTGCTGAACCAGGTGCTGAACAAAAATAAGAAGTTGAACAAAAATAAGAAGTTGATGAGCCTACTACAGTTACCAAATAAGGGACTTGGTCCTTTAGAGCAAGGAATAGAGGTCATGCTTTTAGATACAGATTCAAACACTGGTGGTGACCCAAGTGGTCTTGGTTACACTTAGGGCAGGTTTCCCTGTATTCCCATTAAAATTAAAAGTTCTAGTCATGGTAAGCTGTATGTTAACAAGAGGGTATTATTTGTGGATTGCAGCATAATTAACATGCCACCATCATACGTTCTATAATGTAAGCCCTTCACTGTGGTTCATTAGTATGCTCTAGCAACTAAAACACTTTCCGTTCAAATGACCGGCAGTTATAAGTTATAAACTGTGCTTTAAAAGATTTACAGATGAAGACGGATGGTGTGTGAATGAATTGCTGGTAACAATATTGCTTAAAGCATATTTTATACCCAAGAAAACAGAGACTGCTAACAGAACATCTTGTTTCATATCAACCCAATTACGAATGAATAGGTCAGTGGTTAGACCAGATCTCAATTACGGCTTCTGGCACTCAGACAAGACTGAGTCAAACTGAGAGCTCTGCTTCCTGAGCCATTTGGGACTGCCCTGAAAATCTCCATCTGCTCCAAACAAACAAAACAATAATGCCCCTTTGCAAAATCCACTTAAGACAATCTGCCGCCCTAGGCAACACTTCAGTGTGTCCCCTTTACCCCCACCCTCAGATCTGACCCAGCTGCTCTTCTGTAATGTCAGAGGGGTGACTGGGCCAAATTTCATCCAATGGCATTGTGACCTGCCACCTAAGGTCACAGCGACACTCTGATTTGGCCTGGTGGCCCTTCCATCACAAAGGAAAGACAGCGGGGTCAAATCTATTGCCCTAGACACCTGGCCAGGAATCTGTCACCATAGGCAGCTGTCTAGCTTGTCTACAGCTAGAGTGGCCACTGTCCTACTGACATTCTCTTTTATGTTTTAATCCAAACCAGTGTGTGTTTGACTAAGGCAGGGGTGGCCTACTTGTGACTCCGGAGCCACATGGGGCTCGTCAGAAATTAATATGTGGTTCCTTATATAGGCACCGACTATGGGGCTGGAGCTACAGGTGCCAACTTTCCAGTGTGCCGAGGGGTGCTCACTGCTCAACCCCTGGCTCTGCCACAGGCCCTGCCCCCACTCCACCCCTTCCTGCCTCCTCCTTTGAGCCTGCTGTGCCCTCGCTCCTCCCCTTCACCTTCAGAGCCTCCTTCATGCCACAAAACAGCTGATCGGGAGGTGCAGGGAGGGAGGGGAAGGCGCTGATCGGCGGGGCTGTTGGTGGGCAGAAGGTGTTGTGAGGGGGAGCTGATGGGGGGTTGCTGACATATCACTGAGGCTCTTTGGCAGTGATCAGTTGGCCAGAGCAAATGGAACAATGCCCCCTTTTGTCCAAAAAAGGGGTGTGTGGTGCGGAGGAACATGAAGGGGGTGAGGAGGGATGACAGGGAAGCAAGGCTTATGCAGGGGGCAAATGACGTTCCAGCAATCAGTGACTCCAGTCTCACGGGGCAAAGTGTGGTTGGGGGTGTGGATGCCTGCAAACGGCTTGAGCCAGCTTTGGGGCTCTCACCTTGGGTCATATGCTCACCCTATCACTCAGGCAGCTGCCAAGTCATGGAATGCACCCATTATTGCTCTAGCCATGGTATTTGCTACAATAACAGCACTTCTGCTGCCTCCCCCTGGAGTACCATAGAGCACTTCAGCCTCCTGTTGGCCACTCCGGCTATGCAGAAGGAAGAATGAGAGGAAAGGAGGAAGGAACAGGCTGTAATTGCTCTGTGTGGGGGCCCAGCAAGCCAGAGAGCTCCGAAGCTAAGGGGCAGTAGACTGCCCTGCCTGCATGGAAGACAGGTCAGAGTAAGAGAGCTGGTGAGCCCAGGCTTACAGTGAGAAGGGAAGAGTGAGGAGTGGGGCTGGATATGGCAGAGGGCATTCAGCAGAAGCCAGTTAGAGGATGTGACCAGGGCACAGGGAATGTGATGATTGAGTACCTCCTCCCGGTAGCCTCCACCACCAGGGCTCCTCTGGAACTCGCCAGGAGGAATCTTCAGGGACAGCAATGGTGCAAACCCACTGGTCTCCCTGGGATAGGGCGAATGGAAGGATACCCCAAGAAGGGGCTGGCTTTGCTGGCATGTAAATTGCACCTCCCTATGTTTCCTCAGAGAGTGAATCAGACCACGCTATGGAAACAGGGATCACTTCTTCCAGCTTTTCTGTCTTTGTGCGGCACTGGGAATCTTCTCAGCCTCTCTTCTGTTGCAGGGTCCCAGCTGTGACTGTAGGATCATAATGAGCTTTGCTAGGAAGCCAGTTCCTGCAGCACTGACTGGTGTGTTGGTAGCAACCCCATCAGCACAGTGCTCGGTTTCTTAGAGAGGGACTGACAAGCCATGGATCAAAGTTACCAACTCGTTTTTAAAGCCCAACAAATATGTAATCAATTGAGCCAGAATACACAGCCTCATCCATTCAAGTTACACATTATGAGGCATATCCACTCCCTAGCATAGCGGCATTAATTAACCTTAGATCAATCTCCCTGTTCATCATCAACCTGGCTCTGTCCCTAGGTATGAGTGTCAGATCACTGTGACAGTACAATGCGGTGATACCCACCCAGTGGCTACACCTACCAATAACTTATCCTTTGCTTTGGAGTGACATTGCACTCTGCTGATGGGGCTCTGTCCTCTTGCAACCAATTGCCTGTCTTCATTCCAGAGTGATGCTTGTCTACTCCAATGGGAGTCAGGCATTTGACAGCCAATTATTTGTGGCCAGCCCACCCCCGCAATAGTATCAAGCCATAGCAGGAACTCAGGTGGTTCATTCCATAGCCTTTCATTGTGGGGCTAAGCTCCCATTGGCATCAGTGGACATCTTGCATGTGGAACAGGAGCAGAATCTGACCTAATGTGAACAAAGACACTGGAGAATTAAACACTGCACAACGGAGACCAGATCCTAGGCTAGACAACATCAGCACAGCAGTGTTGACAGCACTGGAGTTATGACATACACCAGCTGAAGATCTGGCCTGTATTTCTAATCACTTGAATGTTTTAGCACTGTGAGCAATGGTTACACTTCAGACTGTACTGCTCAGAACATATCTGGACTTCAGCCCTGCTCACCTTGAAAGCAGAAAGAGTGAGATGAATGGGAGGAGATTCAGAGACAAAGGGCTAGATGGGTTGATCTATGGGGACAACTGAAGAGTGGATTGTGTCCTCAGACATGCTGGAGGGGGTACAACACTGTCCCAAGGTAGATTGAATCAGCTACCAGGCTGGTTAGGCAATGCACACTGGGGTAGGATGCATTCCATTCCATGACATAGCCCTGGGTCACTTTGAACTATCCCATCCAGACTGGTGCAGTGGTGGGCTAGATCAGCACCGCATCTGCTCCACATATTGCTGAATCTGTCTACAGGCACAAACAGTCCCTGAAACCATCTCTTGCTCCCTACCTGGCCCACCCATGTCAACATTTTAGCCTTAAATATTCTAACCTCAACATTCCAGCCTAATTCAGCCCAGATGTGCCATCACATTGATTTCTGTTTTACTTGCTCACACTGAAATTGGTGCAGGTAAAAGGTACTGGATTAGATAACTGATTTTTTTGTTTGGTTGTTTGCTGATAGTTTCAAACAAAAATTCCACATTTTACGTGAACCCCAAATGAATGTTTTAAATAATTGTCAGCAAAGCCAAAAAGTAAAACAACAACCAGAAAGAAAAACGCATCATTTTTGTCAAATAAAGCATTTTGTTCAACTGAAAACAAAATGTTTCCTTTAGATTTTGAATATTACTTTTATTTTTCTTTAATAAACTTGAAGGAAATTTTGAAATGAAAAGTTGTTTCAAATAGAAAAAGGGAAACATTTCAATATTTTAAGAATTTTTTTTCTAACCGAAACCAATTGGCAAATCCAGAATGTTTTGGTCAGCCCCGATCTGCATCCACCGCACCACCACCACAAAAGTTTTAGTTAAAATGTTTCACCTAACTCTATACTGGATTAAGAGTCTTGGGGAGTGAGGTTCTCTGTGTATCTCAATAAAAGCATGAGCAGTAACACCATATGCACCCCTCTGAAAGGGATGGTTAATCAGGATTTCAAATGACACATCTTAATATGGTTTTATGCACCATGCATTGATTAGAGAATGTTTCGTGATTAACAAAATAATCACCATTCAACAGACAATGGCCAATTCAGCTTTATAAGGGAGAGAAAAATATTTCTTTCCTAATGAGCTTATAAAGAAACAAGGGATATCAGTAAATTCTCTGCTTTAGACAACACCACTGTTACAGCTAAAGCAGAATCTTCTTAAGTGATGCATCATCCAGAATGGACAGTCCTCAGTGCGTGGTGTCATTTCAGGAGGAGACTGTGGCTGAGAAACGTTGGCATGACCTTTATTTAATGATCTCTGTTTCTCACCTTGGCACTGCTTGGGAACTGTGAAGAGAGAAACCTTCAGATTAGCATAAAGGCCAGAGCTGATGAATGGAACTGAAGGAGTGCCCAAGTGGTAAAATGCTAGCTATATAAAAGGAGAATATTAGTATTTAGACTCTGAGGAAAACACTGTAGCAGTATGTCATGATCAGATAGCTTTAGAGAGAGAATGAAAGATGAACTGGAAGAGATCAGTCTGTGGAATCTGCTGCAGCAAATACTGTAGCTAACTTAATTTGTGTTTTAAAACTATAAAGCTTTATACGTACTTTATACGTACTAAGTGCAATTATGGTTATTATTTTATTAGCTGGATTTGACAAGAGGCTTGATAATTTTGTAAGCCAACAATAACCTTTGTGGATATACACCACAATTATTAATTATTAATAATAATTATGAATTGCCTGTATTATCATAATACCTAGAATACCATTGTGCTTGGTGCTGTACTAAGGAGCATAAAATCTCATATCCTGCCTTCTGGGAATGTTGTGTGAATTCATTCATTAATGTTTGCTCAGCAGTTTAAAGATGCAAACCAAAATGGTGAAGATTTTCAAAGCAGCCTAGGGATTTAGACACCCATCTTCCACTAATTTAAATAACCTAAATCATCTAGACTGCTTTGAAAAACTCAGCCTACAGAATTGCTCCTGTTAAGAACTGTAATAATGATACAGGCTGAACAATGTGGGGGTGTGGCAGGGCAGGGATAAACCCTTTTAGAGCCCTGCTAAAATGCTGGCTGTGGCCTGTTTTCTGGCCAGGAGGCCAGGGCAGAGATGCAGGGGAGCCCAGCAACAAGTCCTAACGAAGGCTGGCTCAGAGAAATGCACTGAGCTAAGCGCTGGCAGCTGGGCTGAGGCACCAGGAGAGTTATAAAAGCCCTGGGTAAAGCCCAGTTGGGAGGCTAGGCTGAAAGGAGGCAGGAGGGCTGTCTTGCTGCCTCCTTGGTGAATAAAGCAGCCTCAAGGGGTGGGAGACCCTGGGGAGCGTCTGTGAGTCACTCTCTGGTGAGGGATTTAGGGGACTGCATGAGCACTAGGAATAAAAGTACTTGGGTGAAATAGCATAAGCGGTGTGGAAATCTCTTGATTTCACCAGCCCAAACACAGGGTGCTAGCACCAGAGGGGGCAGACCTGTGTGGACCCTGTGATGGGGATCAGGAAGGAATCACTTTCTCTAGGTACTTAGGCTGTCCTCATCACCATAGGAACTGAGGAGGGTAACCAGGCAGCCGGTGTTCCAGAAAGGAAGCAGAAGTGGCTGAGTGGGAACTGGCAGTAAGAAGAGAACTGGCTGGCAGTAGAAGCTGGCTGGGATGGGAAATAGGATTACCAGAGATGGCTGGGAGGGGAGGCTGTGAAAATTTAAGACCAAGGGTAAGCTGAGAAACTGCATCATGTCTGTTATGTGCTTATGTTTGGATGAATTAATCTATTTAAGGAGACTGGTAGGGTTATTAGGCATCTAGTTTTCGACTGGAACACCTGGTCAGAAAGGGACCCTAGTAGCTCCGGTCGGCACCATTGACTGGGCCATTAAAAGTCTGGTTGGCGACACAGCAGGAGTCCAGGGCTAAAGCAGGCTCCCCACCTGCCCTGGCTACATGTGGCTCCCAAAAGCTGCTTCAAGGTCCTCACAGTCCCTAGGTGCATGGGCCGCCAGGAAGGCTCTGTGCATTGCCTATGCCTGTGTGCTGGCACTGCAGTTCCCATTGGCCTGGAACTGCGACCAATGTGAGCTGTGGGGGTGGCACCTGTGGACGTAACGGCAGCATGTGAATCTCCATTCTTAAATAAGTTGAGTTATAGTAACAGAGAAGGAAATTTAAGTGCTGTGTGTGATACAGGAGCAATGTTCTATGGGAAAACTGGTAAACCCTGCGGTAACCTTCTCCTTTTGGAGTGGAAGATCTGGGCTTTCTGCAGATAGGCATTGATCAGGCACTGGACACCACTTTCAAGAGTCTTGGTGCATCTGTTATCAACTTGCAGGGAAAAGTCAGGGCTGGTATAGCCCAGAGAAGAGTTGCTGAGTAGCTAATGGTCCAGGTGCTTTAGGGAGCTAAAGTCCAGTTGGCACAGGCAAGACTTCCTCATGCTGCAGACAGAGGGAAAGAAGGTGACTCTCAGCTCTGGGTTCCCCAAGTGTTACAGGATGCCAGCAGGAGAGCAAGGAGGCTCAGCAAGGCTTGAGTTCCCGCTGGACCCTTAAGGCTCTGGAGCTTTGGAGGACTATGACTTGCCCCTAATGAGAGCATGAAAATCAAGCTCAATAAGTGGAACCTAGTGGAGGTTGTCCAGGTCTTGGGGCATCTCATGTGAGCTGGGGGTTACAATATGGCCCTTATTTAATAAATGACATGCAAGTCAGAGATAATTATTGTGAAGAAGAGGAGAGTAAAATGTATTCCCTCATTGGAAAGCTACATAGAAGGCAGTGTGGTGTAGTAGCTAGGGAATTGGAATAGGACTAGGGAGACCTGACTTTATTCCTGGCTCTGCCACTGACCTGCTGTGTGACCTTGGGCAAGTCACTTTTCCCTGCCATCCATTTTTTGTCTTGTCTGTTTAGACCATAATGTCTTAGGGACAGGAACTCTTATGTATATGTACAGTGCCTAGCACAGTGGGACCCAGATCTTGATTGAGTCTTTCAAGCTCTAATAGAAATAAGATGTTGAGTTTCAAGGAGTATAGGATAGCCATGGCTTATGCCCACATAAAAATAAACTAGTGTGGCAGAGATGCAATACTGAGACTGAACATGTTGTACTGGACTAGTGTTTCTTGCTGTCATAACCTTATTTTGCTCACTTTTCTTAACTGTAGTTAAGTTCTCCCTAGATACACAAGCTTGGCACATGTCTTCAAAAACAAATCTGCCTCCTTGCTAGGAAGGTTTTTCCCAGCCTCTCCTGACTCTAATTTTAGTGAAAGATACAACAAGGAAAAGGGTGATATAATTGCTACTAGCACAAATCAAGTGCACAGGGAGATTATTAGTTGATTGTTCCTAGTGTAACTGCCACTTAACAAATGTTTTCATTAGAAACCAAGCCAGCAAGGAAATGCAGGATTTTCTTTCCCCTGATAGCATTTCCAACGGAAAAGGCTTTTATCCTCTACAAAGTTGTCAGCTATTACGCTGGTGTCGATATCCACCCCATGCCAATTGTCTTTTTGTAGGTCAAGAGATTATAACATTTCTTCTTACCCACTTGTGGGAGATTTCTCTTCCCCTCAGCCTACTCTCTGAAGTATTGTATCACTCGTCCTGCAACGCGCAACATTTCTCACTTGAGGAATCCTCCTCCCCATCCTCTGGAAAGAAAATACAAAAGATGATGGGAAAACAGACTGTGACCAAGGACACCCATCTCTAAAAGAAAATAGAAGCATGAAGCACCCAAACTAGGACTCCCATGAAGTAACCATGGCAGCGTTCCTGGACTGAACTATTTTAGATTCTGGCCAAAATATTTCATGTTCATTAGTTAGTGTCTGGATGATGAAAAGCGCTACAGAAATCCATCTCATTATTAGGTGACCTATGTATAGATGCATTTTGCAAGCCCAGACCTAGGTAACCGTGTTTCAGAATCTGCCCTGAATCCATTCTAAATCAGTGCCTTGCAGGGTTCAGTTTTGCACTGAAGAGCCACCATGAACAACTTACTATAAATACCAATGTTCTGAAACTACTGTAACCGGCTGTGGTTCATCTGTAAATCAAATGCAGAGAGCCAGAGTTCATAAATCCTTAATCTGCTGAAAATTGAAGGTTGAGTGTCTGGGTCTGTGTATGTCTAGAGTAAAGGGGGTGACTGGTCACTGTCTAGTTACGGAAAAATTGGCTGATACAGAAGCATTTTCTGCTCACTTTAGTAAACAGATCACATAGCTCTGCTTCTTTCTGCCTTTATCCATTTAACAACAGCATGGAGACGCTAGCCTCTTTATTTTTGAGCTAGGGGGCTTTCTCCCAATCTATTCCAGCAACACTTTATTTTTATGAGCTGTAGGGATGCAGGGACAAATGTATCTGTCTCTCACTTTCATGCAATTAATTATCTACACTTTCTTTTCCTTGTGTGCCATTCTGTGGTGGATTTTTTTTTCTCCTCTAAATTCAATGTCTACAGGTAAGAGGAGCTGCTGCAATCCTTGGGGAGAAAGTGCTACAGTAATTGTATTTCTAACCCTAGAATCGGAGTGATAGGCACAGTGGCTGCTGTTCTAGAAGACAAAGGGATATATTAGTGAGGAACTATCAGCCTTTAGCTGTTGGAAAGTCTGACAAGAATCTTCAGTGTGATTCAAACATGATTTCACTCAGACTTTAAAAAAAGGGGGTGGGGGGCAGGAAATTGATGGATAATTTGGTGGGTAGATAGAGATTCCGGATATCTAGATTCTAGTCCTGGCTTTGTTCCAGGTTCCCTGTGTGACCTTAGACAAACCACTTATGCTTCCTTTGCTGCAGTTCCCCATCTATAAAATGGGGGCAATATTAATCATCCTTCCTTTCCCCTATCCTTTGGCTGCACTGACTCTTTGGAGAGTTAGCTCTGGAGCAGAGATGGTCTCTTATTAGACCAACATAATCGGGCCCTGGTCTAGGTACAGGGCTGTAGACACTAACGTTAGGTTATACATTGAGTCATGCCACCCTGAATCTGGAGAGTGCGACTACCATCCTTCATGTAAGCCAGTAGAAACAGTTAAGCACCTTGATGAAGTAACAGTAGTCTCCAAATCAAAACAAAGGCATCTCCAAGGCCACTTAACTATGTGGGTGAAGTGGTGGGGGTGGACAGAGGTCCAGAGAAGGAGGAACGAAGCACCAAAAACAATACTGAGTGGTTCTGGAAAAGCCTAGGGAGAGGGCTTTGGGATATGATGCTGGCTAGAAGAGTTTTGGGGCTGCGAGCAAGGACCCTGACTCCCGTGGTTTTGGTTCCTCCTGCATTCAATGAAACAGGACTTCATATGTTTCTTTTAAATAAACAAGATTGCATCAAAGGTGACTGACTCCATCATCGTTTTTTTTTCCTGGAACAACCTGCAAGACACCAAATTTTTAGCTAGCTGCCCAAGCTAAAAGGGGAAATGTTAATAATACAAGTGAAGCTGTATTAAATTAAGCTATTCTAGTCAGGTTGGCTTTAAGGGAATCTTGTTCTCTTTTTGTTTCTAGTGGGTTCATATCCTGTGAATCTGGGATTTGAATAAATTCCGAAGCCTTAGGTGGAGCTTGGACAAAACCACTCCTTTTCACCTGGTTACTTTGATTTAAATCAATCCACCTTGTTTTGCACAGAATTTCACTTGGTCTTGGTTGAGATTGCACTGAAAGCTTCATACGGCTGTACTAGGAGGTTTGCACGGGACCTAGGTGTATCACATCATGGGTGAGGGTGGGGACAGTCATCTGTGCATTTTTCACAACACTGTTCCTAGGTTACTCTATTCATTTATAACACACCAGGAAAATTCATTGCTTAACTACTTTACTGTAAGGGGCCTTTGAACTATCTGCAATTCCTACTCATAGAATAGCAGGGTTAGAAGGGACCTCAGGAGATCATATAGTCCAACCCCCTCTTCAAAGCAGGACCAATCCCCAATTAAATCATCCAACACTTCTTTGCCCCATATCCCTAAATGACCCCCTTAAGAATTGAGCTTATAAGCCTGGATTTAGCAGGCCAATACTCAAACCACTGAGCTATCCCTTCCTCAAGTGACATGCATCTTTGTGGTTGAAAGTGACATATTGAGGCATTTCAGGTTGGTATCTCAGTGGAGGAGAAACCAGTGATGAAGAGTCTAGGTATTTTTCTTACTGTAAACGGTTTATATACATAATATACACCAGGCTGTGTGAACAGAGATGGTCACAAAGAGAACTCATTTAAATATCTCTATCAGGGATCAAATCTCTCTCTCAGGGATCTAATCTCAAGCACTAATGTCTAGTTCCCTGGAACCAACTGAGCCCCAAGAATTGACTCTAGCTGAAGACACCGAGACAAAGAGCAAACTCTTTTGCTGTTTGCAAAAGCTTCCCCCCCAAAGAAACTGTACCACACAACTAACAATACAGTATTTCTTCTAAGACTGTACACTGTTCCCATGCTTTGAAAAAGATCTTGTCTGACTATGTGTAACAGTGCCACCCACTGACTTTCACCATAACAATGCTAATAAATCCTGGACTAAGGAAGCCTCCTTCCAGCTTCACATAGGCATTTTTCATTTGTTCTTTTCTGTAGAATTTATGGCAAGTAATTTCCTGACCCTGACTTGCAGGAAGCTGTATTTTATGTTGATTTACAGTGGAGGCTGTTGGCATCACAACTGCTTATATTTAATTCCAGTAAAAACCTCATATGAACAATAATATGGGCGCAAGAGAAGGAATTTAGAGAATAGTAAGGGGTTAGGACTGATTACGTAAAGAGGAGAGACTGAATGAACTAAGCTGTCTTAACAGCTGTCCCCCATCCCTATTGTTTGAGAATCTGGCCCATTCTGTACAACACACTGTCAGTAAGAAGAGCCAAAACTGTATTAAAGTTCACATGGCAGATGCTTACAATTTGCAACAATGAAGAAATCTGTCTTTATGTGATTTCCTTTTACACAGAAGTCCCTCTCCATTAGTATAGATTGTTCTTTAGACCATTTTAAAAGGCTGTACTGAAACAGCCAACATACATCAATTCCACAAATCCCTGGACTCATGGAATCAGATGAAAACTCCTCTATCTTCACTAAGAATTTCATTATCTGCTTTAACCAGGTCCTGAGTGCTTTACACATGTGATCCAAGAAGAGTCCTATATTTTTTTGTGCATTTGCACAGAAACACCTGCAGTGAAGTTGCCACATTGTTTTTTTTTTTAAGGGACACCTGATGAAAATCATTATAAATTTGTTCTGCTTCATGGACACTTCGGCAAATAATGGGATTAGAGCCTCATCATTTTATGTTAAATTTTGGATGGAATTTGTTTTGGGACTTGGAGTATTGTTTTGAGATTATTTTTACATTAATAAGCCCAGATCCCAATGAGGGGTATTTTTGACCACAAAAAGCCTATGTGGAGTTTATTTGAGGAACCAAGATGGCGGACTGAAGTGAGGGGCCACTCTCATAGCTGCCTCAAGGCCATGAGGGGGAACCTGGGAGGAGACTGCTCATTCACAGAGCAGCTGCGGTTAAAAGAGCAAACAAGACATTAGCTTGCATCAGGAATGGGATGGTGAATAATATAGAGAATATTATAAGGCCTTTATTTAAATCAAAGTTATGGTCTCATCTAGATACTGTGGGCAGTATTGGTCACCGCCTCTCAGAAAAGATATTGTAGAACTAGCAGGGGTTCAGAAAAGGGTGAGGAGAACAAGGAAGGACCTTACATGGATATTGAAAAGATTGGGAACGTTTACTTTAGAGAAGAGATTAAAAATATTTAAATAAAATAGTGTATAATAGGATATAAAACAATGAATCTTCTAGAGAAGGGAGATGTTGAACTTCTGTCTCTGTCTTTTCATAGAAGAACAAGAGAACATTCAATGAAATTAAAAAGTATAGTTAAAGCAGTACAATGTTCTAGTGTAGGCAAGGCCTATTTATAAGTGTGTAAGTCTCTTTGTTTTCAGTTTCAATAAATTTTTATCAAAAAAAAATTCCTGGGTTTTACAAAAAGAATTATTTTTTTTTCTGATTTTCACCCTACTTTTGAAATCATTCAAAGAAATAAAAAGTAACTTGTTTTTCAGAAGTTGGATGTGGGACACAGGGGATAGATCATTTGATTATTACCTGTTCCGTTTATTCCCTCTAGGGCACCTGGCATTGGATACTGGGCTAGATGGACCTTTGATTTGACCAAGTGTGGCCGTTCTTATGTTCTTAAGGTGACAAATCGTAGCTGATAGAAGGAAATAAATTTTCACACCAAGTGTAATTAAGGTGTGGAACTCATTACCACAGGAAGCTGTTGAGGCCAAGAACTTAGAGAGATTCAAAAAAGGATTGGCTATTTACATGCATATCAAGAATATCTAGAGTTATCAGAATTACTGGTAAAATGTTGAGAAAAGGATGTGGAAATTTGTATTTCAAGGTTGCACTCTCAGAGATCAGAATGAGACCTAATGTGAGGAACAGATTATGCCACATGTACCTGTTGTGGTTCTTACAGCTTTCTCTGAAGCACCTTGTGCTGGCCTCTATTAGACAGGACACTAGATGGACTCTGGGTCTGATGCAGTCTGTCAATGCTTGTGCTCCTAAGGAAAAGAGAGATCCTCTCTATTCCCACCCCACAAAGAGCTCTCATAACATCATTAACCTGGTCTCATTAAGCTGAACTGAAACCTGGTGTAAGCAGGAGCAATTCTGTGGGCTTTATTGCCATTCAATAAAAGACAGTGGAGTTACATTCACTTACATCATGTCTGAATATGGCCCATTCTGTCTAGTATTTTTAAGATAGTGCATATCTTAAAGGGTGTCCATTAATTCCAGAGTTAGATTCACAATTCTAAACACCATGTTCTAAGATTGAATAACCAGTTGTATCAAAGGCAGCCCTATGATCCAATAAAACCTAAATCAAAGGCAGACTGCTGTGACAGAAAGGACATTTAGGAGCCTAACAAATACTGCCTTGAAGATCTGATGCTTGTTTTAAAAGGCTGCTTGGGATTCTGGGCACAGCAAGACACGGTGAGTGGTTTGGAAAGTGAGTTACCATGACTTGTTTCAAAAATCTTAGATCAGAATGGCAGATTAGAGAGAGTCTGATAATGACCTGAAAAATTAGTAGAAGGAGATTGCTTTTATGATCTGTGGGTACAATGGAAGATGGTTTAAGAGCGAATCAATACCCACAGAAAGAGAGTTAATGCTGAATTGATGCATTTGGATGTGCAATAGGCGCCACTATTGTATGCCTGGAGGCTACATATAGAGGCTAGGTCTTTAGAGTGGCAGAAAAGACAGAGTTCATAATAGAGTTAGAAGCTTCATCTAGTTTCCTAGTGTTAGAACACAGCCTGAGATCCAGCAGCAAGATCAAATTCACTTTCAGTTGCAATAAACTTCAGGATATAAGATCAGATTTGAATTTAACTTTCTATAAATCTTATCCCAAAGGGACACTTCTTTAATGGCCTGTTACATTAAAATGATGGATTCCAGGAAGTCTAAGTAGTTACAATTGTCTTTCCTGTCAAACATTCATTGTTGAGCCTACTATCTTCATTGTCCTCCTCCTCCCTTTTCTCTGTTATGCTTATTGTCTGACTCTTTTTGTAACTAAGCTCTGCAGGCAGAAACAGAGACTGTGTTTCCTTCCTATTTTCAGTATAATGTATCCCTCTTTCTGTATAGAATTATCTATATTGGTTTATATAACTGCATCCACACAAGGGTTGTTGTACCACTTTAAATATAGTGCTATAGTCAAAGCAGTACTATGTTCTAGTGTAGGCAAGGCCTGTCCATAAGTATAGGTAAGCCTCTTCATTTTCAGTTTAAACCAATTTTTACTAAAAAAAAATTCCTGAAGGTTAGGGCTGAAGGTTCATGGGACACTGCAAATAGTATTGCTGCATGGGACTGCAATCAGGTTGGTGGAGGGAACATTGATAAATTGGGAGCTGCTACTGAACTGGTAAAGTCTCTGTTACCAGACAGAAGGAGCAGAGTGCGCTCTGTTACAGGATTTTTAGGTGCTACTCTAGACAACAAATGTAATAATAACAATTCCATTAAATAAAGCAAAGGTTTTGTTTAGCCTTTCTGCAGCTCAGTCATCACCCCAAAAACTTGTCCCTCTCTCCCTCTGCTAACCTACTCCCATCTCTGCTACCCCTTTGTAACTCCTTGGAAATCAGTGGAAGCTTCTCAGTTCTCCTGAAGGTGAGCAATTAGACCTGTGGTGGGCAACCTCGTGGCCCGCAGGCTGTATGTGGCCCACCAGGGTAATCCGCCAGTGGGCTGGGAGAAAGTTTGTTTACATTTGCACGGCTGCCTGCAGCTCCCAATAGCCACAGCTCTCCATTCATGGTCAATGGGAACTGTGGACAGCATCGGCCAGCACATCCCTGCGGCTTGTGCCACTTCCGGCAGCTCTCATTGGCTGGGAATGGCGAACAACAGTCACAAGGAGCTGTGGGCAGCCATGCAAATGTACACAAACCCTCTGGCAGCTCGTCAGCGGATTACCGTGATGAGCCGTGTGCAGCCTGTGAGCCACGAGGTGCCCCCCACTGAATTAGACTGTTGGCCACACTATTGGTCACCAAACTCAAAGAGCTTGTCTACATTGGGAATGTTTGCACTGGTGTAGCTGCTCCAGTGCTGGTGCTGAACCCTTCTATGCACATATAAATAACTTCATTCCCTGTGGTGGTCAATCTGGCACCTGCAAAAAATTCATTTTTTAGAAAGTTAATTCTAATTCACAGATGTGGTCTATGTGGAATGTGAACAAATGCACCAGGGAGAGCTCTCTGTGTTTTTCGCTGGAGATGATGTGGGATGACTCTGAGCTGTCATCAACTGAAATCCTCCTTTTGGTCATATAATAGACAATGGCTATGATTTTTTTAAAAAATGAGTGTCTACAATTAGGTGTCTACGTCCATACTTTGACATCTCAATAAATGGGCCTGATTTTCAATATGCCAAGCACCCAGCAACTCATTTAAGTCAGTGGAAATTGTGGCAGCTCAGTGGTTCTGGAAATCAGATCATTTATTGAGGCACCTAAATAGGGATTTAGAAGCCTATCTTTAGGCACCCATTTTTTGAACTCTTGGCAAATAACATCTACCTCATCCTTTAAGAAGAGCAAAAAACACAGGGAGATGGATAATTTGATGATTAGAGCATTGGCCTGCTAAACCCAGGCGTGTGAGTTCAGTCCTTGAGGGGGCCATTTAGGGCTATGGGGCAAAAATAGGGATTGGTCCTGCTTTGAGCAGGGGGCTGAACTAGATGATTTCCTGAGGTCCCTTCCAATTCTATATATGCCTAGTAATTGTCAATTTGTTTATCATTACAATTAGCACTTCTTACATATCAATAATGCTGTTATGGCAGGTGCCAGCAGGTGGTGCTCTTATACATAGTCTTCCAACTTTGTTCTCTGTGTGTGCAAACAAATGTTCAGTTTTGGGAAGACTGTGTCATTAGTTTAGCTTATATAATGGTCTGTGTCGAGGCAGTGGTACTTAGTGAGCTGTGCATACAGCAGAAGAGTTTGTGTTCTGCCTGGAGCACTGGAGTCAGTTATTGCTCTCTGGTGCAGGGATTCCTGGCAGAGAGATTACCCTGCATGTGTTTGACCATCTCACTTCAGCACTGGTGGATATGTGTATATCAAACCAATTGCACTTAGAATACCCTGACTTCATGTCACTGATTTTTCCCCACAGAAAACCAAACTGCAAGGCCCCAAATATCTGCTGCTTCTCAGCAGAGGGATGACATTGATGTCAGAGTGGGACACTAATGGCAGATAAAAGGGCAATGCTGCCAACCATGACTCACTGCTTATGAAAATGTGATTGGAGGTGGAGGCTGTCAGTTCACAAGTGACCATAGAAAGAGCAGACTTAAAATACAGCACATCCCTTTGGGGCAGGGACGATGGCTTGTTGTATTAATATAGATGGAATGTACAGAGTAAAAGTGTTCACATAATGCAGTCACTTGTCCAACATTAAACAGTGTTAACGGAGATTCAGGATTTGGTATACAGAGATCTCTGCCTGCTTAGTACCATGACATTAAACATTAAACATCCTTTTATTAAAGATAAAGAAAATAAGGAAACACAGTTAAAGCATTTGAAATGTAAAGTATTAAGTAAGGCTTCCATTTTAACAATATGCTTTGTTCCCCTTCCCTTTAGCTGGAGAGAGTTTTTAGAAGAAACCCCCCTCCCTTCCTTTTTTGACTGTCTCTTAGATGGTATCAAAGACAGTAATAGCTATCCTCTGGGGAAAAGAGAAGTTAATAGAGATGGGCTGGAGTTGTTGTTGTTGCTGTTATTGAAGTCTGATCCTGTAGTATTTAGTATTCAGATGGTGGAGGTAGCGATGTCATCTGAATCCCTCTCTCTGGCCTGATCCGGTCAGGACATCTCTCAGGATCTGGAACCCCTGGAGTTGGTGGGTGTGGCAGTCAGGTGTGAAGCTTGCTCCAGGAGCCATATTTTTCATCAAAGTCTTTAAGAACCCCAAAAGGGAGTGATGGTTGGAATAGCCCATCTTCTAATTATTTGTCTACCAGCTAGGTCTAGATTCCGACACACGTATCTCAGTTCTCTGATCTCTGACTCCACACTTTCTTGTTTACCAGGCACGATCTTAACACAATCCTTGAGTTATATCAGGAAGCCTTTTTGTTTGGACTAATTCAGTCTTTCCATCTACCTCTCGTGGCTTTTCCCATCAATAGTTGTTGTTTTTCTAGGTTACTGTGATATCTTTTGAACTTTCACTTACTTTTTATAGTTGAGCTCAGCAGTTAAATTTATAGGCCTAGTTATCAGAACAGGCTTCGTGTGTGTCTTTAAAATATTTAGTTCATTGGGCCTAGATCCTGTCTGGAGAAGTCTGGGGCCTACTGCGTTGATCCAGAACCTTCCTTGGTATTAACTGACACAACTCCACTGACTTTAATGGATCTTCCCAAATTCACACTAATGGAGGATCTGGCTTTTTACATGTATTGAGGGTTCTGGGAGGATCATTTCTCAACGTGAAATATTCTTTTGAGGGCGGAGGGGAATTAGTGGCCTCACGTTGCTCTTAACAGCTTATCTATCAGGCTGCTGACAGGGTTCACAGCTTCCTTAGACATCACAAGCAAATAGGCTCCTCAACAACAAAGTGTGAGCTGAATAAAATGAAATGTCTGTGATGTTTCCATAGCAATCGGCATTCATGTTTGATGCCAAAACGATACAACATCAACAAACTCTGATCAAAGAAAAGTGTCCAGTTGTCATGGCAACCATGTAAGGCCTGTATGTCAACTCTTATGCCGCCACAATTAATAGAAGATGATCGCCAGTGATTAGACTAATTAACAAGTACTTAATTTCAGTATTTATCCTGTGACCATCGTGTAGGTTTGCTTGAGAACACTACCTATAAAATCTACAAATTTCTCGATTCTGTGTATGTACTTCGATTTTTCAAAGGTTTGTCACTTTGCCAAGTTTGGGTAGCTTTTCATGGCAATGACATTAGGCATATCCCTGACACAAAGACCACTCCCTGCCAAATTTCAAGCCCCTGCTTCAAAGGACATGGGAGCTAAAACTTTTCAAAGAAAGGGTCTCCAGAAATTTAGGCAAAACAACATACTTTTTTTTTCCCTTTTACCCTCATTCTTAAAAACAGCTAAGCCATTCTGGCTGTCATTTGCTTAACATTTAACAAAGTTTAAGCAACTGAAAGCAGGGATTTATAGCTGGAAGTGTTGGGCAATCTAGTAAGAGGCAATGATAACAACCCTGCCTAGAATGGAAATTTACATCCCATAGCCCTGTTCCTCTCCACGAGCCATCAAAGATGGTCAGCAGTGCTGGGGAGTCCTCTTTTAAGGGGAAATATGGACTCTACAGTCTGCCTGCATGTCTACAACCGTCTGTCGGCCTTGCTCCAAACCAGCTCTGTGCATGATGGTGTATCAGTGCAGCACCCCTAACAGAGCACACTGGCTTAATGCTGTAATTAAATGTTTAAACTCTCTGGGCCTGATTCCCGGCTCTGATGCCAATTTTACGCTGATGTAACTTCCTGGGCTTCAGTGGAGTTACACAGACATAAAACTGGTGTAACAGAGTGTGGTGGGGAGGTCAGGTCCCAGTGCCTGAAAACTTGTCCACCCACAGAAGTTGTACTGGTTTAATTTAAATCAGATTTAAACACAATTTGGTTAGATCCATTCAAACCCCTTGTGGACATTCTGAAATCTGGTTTATACTGATTTAGTTGTCACTTATAAACTGATACGGGCTGGGTTCACACCAATATATGTGTCCTCATACAAAGTTGTACAGATTTAACTAACTCAGCTTTAAATCACACCTTTAATTAAAATGGTTCCAGTTTGTGCATAGACCAGACCTTAGTTTACCTAAGTGTAAATGAGGGCAGTTACCTACCTGACGAGCATTACAAAGCTTAATTAATTATTATAAACAGTTTGATACCATTACATGTGGAAGCTCCATATATGCAAATCAATATTTACTGTTGTTAACTTATTATTTTTTGCTCTAGCTTTAATCTGAGGTACTTCGAGAACAATTATTCTAGGACCAGGATTTGACTTTGTCTTTTTATATATATTAAACCTTAGAGACCCAGCTGCATTTAATGTCCTGATCCTTGATTGGGACCTTTAAGAATATAAGAATGGCCACACTGGCTCAGATCAATGGCCTATCCATGTCTTCCAACAGTGGCTGGTGCCAGATGGTTCAGAGGGAATGAATAGAACAGGGCAATTTATTGAAAGATCCACTGTTGTCCAGTCCCAGTTTCTGGCAGTCAGAAGCTTAAGGACTCAGAGCATAGGGTTGGATCCCTGATCATTTTGGCTAATAGCCATTGATTGACCTACTTCCACCTCTAGGTGTTACACAATTTTACACACACACACACACACACACATGATAGCAGAATCTTTCAGTACAAATATATAATATAACACCTAGTATGGAAACTTTGTGCTGTTAACTAAGAGTTAAAAGAAAATCTTAAGCCCACTATGATGGTAAAAAGAGGAAATCCTTTAATGTAAGGTTTGCAGAGTGGGTAGAATGCTATAGGGTACATTGGATTCCTGCCTGGTAGTGAGTCAATCTTTATCACATATGACATACGTCAGCGATTATGATTCTGTCTTTAGCATTTCTAGGAGTGAGATTGCTAAAGTCTAAAATGAAAAGGTTACAAGAAGTCTCATGATTTGTAACAAATCTCCCGCCATAGCTGTACCAGAAAGAAATAAACAGCTCAGTTCATTTTGTGTTTCTACAGTCCCAATTGGAATTCAGTAGCAGAAATTGCTCTGTGTACTCAAACAACTTCAAAAGGTTTCCCCTCAATGCTTCTCCCCTGAAATGACAAGTGGTTAAAGAACGTCAAGGGATATGAGCATTTGATGTGTCTTGCAAATGCTAAATAATGTAAAAGCCAAAACATATTCTAATGAACTAGAGTATGGAAAGGGCTACAGAAAATAAATGAGGAAGAGCTGGATTCTCCTTTTTCTTCTGTAATTTTACATGGGAGATGGAATCCTGTGGTGTTCCCAGTGCAAGGAAATCAATATTTGAATTATCTGAGTTATGCTGATTTATATTTCATTCGTACTTTTGATAGTGAAGCACAGCTTAAAAGAATACAATGCAGGTCATGAATTGGTATTAAATGTCTAACGGGTCTGTCATCTTCTTCATACTCACACAAGGCAAGATTCATACATTTTAAGACCAGAAGTGGCATTATGATCATGTAGCCTGATGTCTAGTTCAGCACAAGCCATACGTTTCACTCGATGTTACATGCAACTGTTAACAACTCCCACTCCATCATCATCATCGCTATCCTGGTTTCAACCCTGAGCCTTCAACGATGTAGAGCAGACTTCTATCATTTGAGCTACATGACTAACTGCAAGAGATTTACATGGGATCTCTCATTAAATAACTATTATCTGCAGAAGAAATCAATGGGATTACTTGTGTAGGAAGGTACAACTCTAAATGAGTAAAAATGGCAAAATCTGGCCCTAAAATGGATGTACAGGCAGTAGTCAGAAAGCCACACTGCAAAAATGAGTGTGATTCCATCTTAATTTTCATATAATCATAGGACTGGACAGGACCTTGAGAGGTCATCTAGTCCAGTCTCCTGCACTCATGGCAGGACTGAGTATTGTCTACTCTAGACCATCCCTGACAGGTGTTGTCCACCTGCTCTTAAAAATCTCCAGTGATGGAGATTCCACAACCTCTTCTATCTTTTACTTCTATCTCTTTTCACATTTGATAAAGTTAAAGCTTTTCCACAACCTCAGTTTGGGAGCTGAAAGTCAAGTTGTGATTGATCTGTCATTGTCATCCTCATCAGTCATTACACCTTCTACTCTTGGATGTTGATTGATAATTTTGCCAGTGTTGATATGCAATCCAGAAAAGATCCCAGTTTACTCTCCCATGGCTATGCTGGCTTTGCAGTGCTAAGACAGGCAAAATACTAGCTTTTATTTTTTAAAGTAAGTAGCTATGATTTTTTTCAATTATTTTTCTGACTATATGTAGATTTCAAATGGTTGTAAACAGAAGTAGGGCAGCTAGAAATGCCATTTGTATGAGAGAATCCCAACAATAAAAAATAAAGTTATTAACTTGGTCCCCAAGTCATCTAACTCTTTCATCTGCCTTTTTTAAGTTTAAAAAGTCACTATTCGGCTTTTGAAATGTATCAGTTTAAAATCTACATTACCAACTGAAGGATTGACTTTTTCAAGGCATCTGATTTTAAGTAAAACCTGCCAAACACTGTGTTTTATTTTTCATTGCAGGCTAAAGCAATTGAACTGAATGCTGATGAGATAAAAATTGGTAGAATTCCAGGCAGTCGTTTTGGATATTAAGTTCAGGTACCCGCGTTCCTTTATCTCTGTCTGGGAACGTTGCCAAAAATGTGATAGCAGTATTTGGATAAGATTTTTTTCGGGGGGGGGGGGCATCAGGGGGCGGCAGCTGTTTTCTTTGTGCTGTAAGGACATTACAGTTAATATAAGATGATATACACAGTATATTTTACAAAACTATAACAATAAAATTACCTGTAAATTCCATGTGCTGAAGGAAATGACAAGTATTTTACTGTCGTTTCACAAATAAATATTTATTTACTCTTTCAATTTATGCACAGAATATAATTTTACACCTTTTATATATCTGCAGGAAACAACTGATAATTCATTGCTGCAAGATAAGCCAGTTGCTTACCAATATGATCATACAAATTATTTTTCTTATTATTGAACTGTTACTAAAACAGAATGGCAAATTGGTTTATGGTCTCTTATATCTAGATGCCATGCTGCTAGTGTGTGAAAAAATGAAGTCACATGTTCACACCCATTCTCCTCAGATTGGTAGTAGATGAAAATTTGTACCAACTGATGATTGTTTGGTAGCCTATTTAAAAATTGTTTACTGGTCTGGCTCTAATTCTTGATGGACAAGTGTCCATAGAAGAAAGGCCACAACTGACGCTGATTGCTTCGAAGTTTGGCTGGGTCAACTTAGCCCTTCATTATTCCGAGGCAAACAAATTCAGTGTTGTTCGTTTTCCTGGATATGGATCTGATCCAGTTCTCATTGACATCAGTGGAAGTTGGACTGAGCTCTAAAACTTAATGCTTTGCGTTAAGAATTACATGGTAGCTGTTTAAAGGTCTTTCTCCTGGGTCCTCAGGCAAAATTTCCCCTCTTCCTACTGGTTGGTAGCCTTTTGCTTGTTGATTAGTTATGGCCCCAGTTTCAGAGTTAGTGGAATTTCAGTGGTGCTATAGATTTAGAGTCAGACAGGGGGTACCTTTACTCATGCCAAGTAATAACTTACACCCCAAAAATCTCATTGATTTCAGTGGGAGTACTCCTGGAGTAGGCACCATTCAACATGAGTGAAGGACCTGAAATTTGGCTATAATTAGCACAAAACTACCAGGTGCTAAACACTCAATCTCCATCAATTTCAGTGGGAGCTGAAGAAGCCTCGCACTTCACAGGACCAGGCCCCCAGGAAATTGCATAATTGCAACATGTCAGTAGCAGAGCTGGGAGTCACCCTCAAAAGTTGTTTGTGTGCACAGTCCAGCGCGCCAAATGGCTTCTCAAAATAAAGCAGTGTAACCCTGGCCATGTAACGCTCAGTCACAGTCACAGATCGGCTTACACATCACCACAATAAATATTGCCAAAAGAGTGCCCAACCCGATAATACCTTTGCTGTGTCAAACAAAGAAGCAAAACAGAAGGTGAGTAATTAAAGCTTTGTTGTGTGTGGAGTGCCTTTGTGCTGTTCAGATGAAAAGCGCACTCCTCCTGTATAATAGATCACATGCATCATTCATAAAAGAATATTGCTTTCATTCAGGCACTTCGGGAATGACAGCTTTGAAGGAAATAGGTTTCAGCTAGCATTGCATTCTAGCTGATCTTTCTGTGTGATTCATGTACAAAATATCAGTTATACAAAAAACAGCTATAAAAAAATGGCAGAGGATTCAAGCATTTACTTCCCAGATGGTCGCTGCAAACTTTCTCTTCTTTGGGCATGATAAGATCTGTTATATAATTTGTTACATAACAAGCTTTTCTGCACTTAACTCATCAAACACTTGATAACTGAGGGTCGATAGGCTGAACTGGTTCAGAAGTAGCAAACTCCAGGTGACTGCTAGTGAAGGGAAAACCTGACAAGGTTTGCAGGCATAGGGTCAGCTCCATCTCCCACTGCCATCAGCAGAAAGACTTCATTGAGTTCAGCTCCTGTATGAAAGGGGCAGGAGGAAAGATGGTTTGAGGGAAGGAATAAACTAGAAGAAAAAATGCAACTAACAAGTCTAATCATGTAATATTTTGAATGTATTATGTCCATTACTGTGTGTCTGGTATTTATATTTAGATTGGAAACTCACTGGGCAGGGAAAGTTGGGTAAAATTTTCAAAAGACACTAAGTCACTTTGGAACCCAAAACCCCATTTTCAAAAGTGACTTAGGCACATCAGAGCTTAAATCTTGCTACTAAATCACTTAGGCCCCGATCCACAAAGGGACATGTTGCAATGCTGAGCATTGCAGCAACTAACTTTTTGGTGTCTAGCCACCCAGTGGAATACACAAACCCTGTGTTAGATGCTCAGGCTCCCTGTACAATGCACAGAGAGAGACAGGCACTTAAGAATGGGATCCACACAAGGCAGTACATTAGGCGGGGAGCCACCTCAGGTATTCAGTGGCAGATGTCAAGGAAAGGGACATGTTCTAAGCACTGCCCCTCAAAGGGAGTTTGGTGCGTTAGGCCTTTTCTACACTACACAGTTTTGTCAACAGAAGTCAGCTTTCCTCAACAAACACTGGAGGTGTACATGCTGAAATGCTCCTCCTTCTGATGTAAGTCCCTTCTGTGGCAACACAATCAAATCACCTTGATGAGAGGCACCGGGCTTTTTTGTGATGGAGTTAGAGTGACACCCTAATTAGCCTCCAGGAGGTGTCCCACAATGTAGACACTGCGCTTGGTTATGTCACCCTAATTAGCCTCCAGAAGGTGTCCCACAATGCCCATCCTGACCGCTTTGGTTAGTTTGCACTCCGCTGCCCTGATGGTACACAGGAATATGCCCCTCCCCCTTTTAAAGTCCTGGGAATTTTTGAAATTCCTCTTCCTGTTTGCTCAGCATGGACAGTTCAAACAGCATTTTCCCAGCTGACCCTGCCAGCTTTCCGCAACAGACGCACTCCCACATATAGCACACTGGAGCTGTTGGGTCTGCTGGGTCTATGGGCAGGGAGGCTGTGCAGTTACACTTTCGTGCCTCCCACTTTGATACCTACACACTGATTGCTAGTGGCACAAAATGGACACGCAGCAGTGCCAAGCTAAAATGAAGGAGCTGAGGCGGGCGTTACAGAAGGCAAGGGAACCCAACCGTCGCTCAGGTACAACACCGAAGACCTGCCGCTTCTATAAGGAGCTGCATGCCATGCTCAGCAACCATCCCACTTCCACCGCCAAGAGCCCCATGAATACTTTGAGGGGGACTAGAGGCAGTGGCCAGAACACTCAATCCCATGGACAAAGTGGTGGATGAGGACAATCTGGAGTACATGACAGGGTTGTTCGGTGGCCTGGTGAGTGAGAATCTCTTTTTGACTCCAGAGGGGTCTAGCCCATCCCAGCACTCCAGCTCTGGTGTCCATGATGCAGGAGTGGGGTGCTCCGGTAAGTAGCGCTCATTTTGTTTTGGTTTTGCATGGCGTGTGGAGATTGACGTCTCATTTACTTGGTTATATGGTAGAGGAGGGATAAGTGACAGAAATTAACAACAGAGCCTGTGCATCTACACAGCGGGCGGCCTGATGGAAAAGTTTGTTAATGTACACAGGGATGTCCGGGAAATCCTACATAGTGATCTCTAGGAAACTTTCTTATGCACATTCAGCAATCCTCTGCCGAAGGTTCCTTGGCAGAGCTGCCTTGCTTCTCACTTTACTGTAGGAAAGTTTGCTGCACGACCTAGCAATTATTTCTGCAGGGACCAAAGAGGCACACAGGTGAACAGCATGCAGAGACGGTCTGAAGCCACAGAGATACAGGAGATGTACCCTTGCATCCTAGGTTACCTTAGAAGAGAGAGAGATCAGATTTAATTACCCTGTCCTATGGAAAAGGGTAAAAGTATATAGAATAGTCTCCTTGGGTGCTGGTAGCAACCCCCTTTGCAAATGATCCACAGTCTTTATCATTTCCTGCTAATTTCCCCTCTTCTTTCCTCTCCCCACCAAACTAACCACATTTGGGACTCGCGCCCACCTGTGTGCTACCCAGGAAACAGTGAGAAAGAGGTGTGTGTCAATATTGTGATTCACAGATGTAAGAACACTCACACTACTGTCTGTGTTCATTGTTTCTTTGGCATCTCCTGATGTGCCCTTGAGGACCCATTCCTCCATATGTGCCTCTGTCTGATAAGATGGCAAAACAGAAGGAATAAGGAGGATAAGTTTTGCGAAGTGCTGCAGTCAATAGATACAGCATATGAAACAAGAGTGGGAAGGGATACAGTTAATGAAAAACTCAGACTGAGTAGCCTGAAAAGGAGAGATGGGCAGGAGCAGATGATTAAGCTTCTGAAGGACCAGACAGAGATGCTCAAGTCCCTCATCACGGTGCAGTCAGCCCATCCGTGCACAAGATCTCCGGCAGCCAATACAGAACTCTGTTCCATGCCTTCCCCAAACTGCTCCACCACATTCCTTGCACGTTCCCAATCGCTCACAATACCCTGTGCATGCCTCCCGTAGGGACCTGATTTCACAGTGAAAGCTGGAGTTACACACAGCTGTGAGAGTAGTAACGGAGAGACTGTTCCTCATTTTCATGTCCCCCAGTTGATGAAAAAAATGTGTTTTATCCTGTTATTAAACTTTATTCTTTGATACCAATTGATTCTTTATTTGTGTCATACTCATGTTAGTTGATCCTAACATTCAAACAAAGTGGCTATAGGCAGGAACATTTTTACATTACAATTCTAGCTCAGGAAGCAAGCTTTACAGGGGTCATTCAGGGTAGCAAATAAACTGAATGCTGAATGCTTAGACATATTAACGGGAATCATTCTCAAAATGTTCCTTCAAAATTCCCTGATTTGAATAGTCACCCACTGGGCCTCTATAATTGCCCTTGAATCTGTCTGCTCAAAATCTTCAGCCAGCCGATCAGCCTTGGTGCTCCATCCTGGGGAACCTTCCCCCACTTTTGCTTCGTAAATATTATACAGAGTACAGCAGGATGCAATGACCATGGGAATATTTTCCTCATTGAGGTTTAACTGACCAAAAAGAGGCAGCACCAGCAACCTTTTAATTGGCCAAAGGCACATTCAATGATCATTTGACACATGCTGAGCCTGTTGTTGAAATGTTCCTTGCTGCTCTCTAGGTTTCTGGTGTAAGGCTTCATGAGGCACAAGAGCAAGAGTTGGCTCTTCTGCATTCCCCCGTTCAAATCATCTGGTCTGGAAAGAAAGTCTCAACATGCAGCTTTCTGTACAGTCTGTGTTCTAAAACATGCATGCATCATGCACCTTCCCAGACCACCCCTCTTTGATGTCAATGAAATGGCTCCAATGAATCACTAGTCCTTGCAAGACCATGGAGAAGTAGCCCTTTCGGTTGATGTACTCCATCGCAGGATGGTCTGGGGCCAAAACTGGGACGTTCGTGCCATCTATTGCCTCACCGCAGTTAGGGAATCCCATTGCCTCAAAAAGCCATCAGTTATTTCCTACACAAGACCGAGAATTACAGTCCTTCATAACAGGAGGAGATCAATGGCCCTGCACACTTGCAGCCCGGCAGTCCCCACGGTAGTCTTTCCATCAAACTGATTTGTGACTGACCGATAGCAGTCTGGAGTTGCCAGCTTCCAAACAGCAATTGCCACTCCCTTTTCAGCAGTGGATGGCAACTTTTATTCTGGTTCCCTGGCACTGCAGTGCTGGGGCGAGCTCTGCACACAGTTCCAGGAAGATGGATTTGCACATCCAAAAGTTCTGCAGCCACTGCTCATCATCCCATACCTGCATCACGATGCAATGCCAGCACTCCGTGGCTGTTTCCCAGGACGAACAATACACCATGGGCAGCTATTCCACGAATGCCAGCAGCAATCTTGAATGGTTTCCATGGCAGACAGCAGGACAGATACCACCAATTCATTCTCTGTTTTGCAGCTCATGAAATACTGCAGGCCCAGCCATGTAGTGTTCATTATGTTCATCACCAGACTGTTCAGCAGTTCAGAATCCCTGCTTTCAGGCAGAGATGGCAGGCGCACAGTTTACAAAGTTTGTTTGAAAAACAGCACGAAATGAAGTCAGATGTCTCTAGAAGGATGGGATTGCATCATGGGACAGCGAGCATGCCCCCATGATGCACTGTCATCTGTCCCCAGAGCTCCCAGAGGCAAAGGGTGACAGAAAGTGGCAAATTGTACAGTGGGATAGCTACCCATGATGCAATGGTCTCTCTGTCAATGCAAGAGCAATGACTGTGGATGTGCTCCACTGACACAAGAGTATTGTGTAGATGTGCACAATCAGTGTAATCAAGTGGCTTATGATCATTGATGTAAGTCGACTTAACTCGTTCTTCTTGATACTCTCACAATACAAATATATATATAAAATAAACCTTGAATGCTAGCCAAAATCTCTGTGATTCATATTAACAGGGTTAGAAATCTTACCAGAACAGGCTCTGTGAAATTTCCAATATCCTCTGTTTCTGAGTGGCATTCGAATACCAAAAGTACAGACTCTTGTGCTATAGAAAAAGAGTTGGAACATGAAAATAATAGATCCAAGTGCAGCTGATCTAAAACACAAAATAAACATTTCAAGAGAAACTTTTAAATTTCAAAATAAATTTCATGTTTTGGGTGACTTTTTATCTTATCTTTTTTTTCCTTTTTGCTTATCATTCTGTTTTCCAAATGAAACAGTAAAAAAAAACGTTTTTAAAGGTCAGTTTAAGGAGATTGTTTAATTATTTGAAATTAAAAAAAACTGAAAGATTCTTAATTTGAAACTGGAAAATGATTAGTGACAGACAAAGCATTTGGAGAAAGTTTTCAATTTACATTTTATATACAAAATTTGTTTTAAAAAAAACAATGTTAAAAAAAGAGTGGTGTGAAGCTGAGTGAATTGGAATTGCAACCAGCTCTAGACCCAAATGATCTGGGCCAGATCTTTATCTGGCATAAATCAACATAGTCTCAAAGTAAATGGAGCTAAGATGATTTACGCCAGCTAAGGATCTGGCCCTCAGGGTCTTAATGTTTCCTTGGAGTTAAACAAGGGCTAGTTCACTGCACTAGAGAATATTCAGGATTCTTGCCTAAATGAAGAATGAAGTTACAGAACAAAATCAGAAACAAAAATGTCATGCACATACATAAAAACAATCTTGCAATAAGTCTTGAAAAGTGAGCCATTAAAGGGTTTTGAATGTGGGCAGCTGTTATACATTCCATTTTAGAGGAAAATTGGACTTAAACTCTTGACAAAGTGATGCAAGGATTCAGAAGTGGTTATGAATAGAAAAATGGTTTCACGGTGCAAATAGCAATCTCCTAAAGAGCAGAAAATGGAGTGTCCTCACAGCATCCAACTTCAGTTGAGACAGACTGGCTGACCCCAGATGCTAAACTGAATTGAAAGAATAGAGATAACCTGAGAATTTAGGACACCTGTGAACACAGGAACAATTGCCTGGCTCAACTGAAAATGTCAATAGCTTCTATTAGAATGGAATCCCTGTGCTGTGTATAATAGAAAATATGTACCCTTTGGCACAGCACTGAATTGAAGATCTGTTGGGAGATTTCAGTTGTTGTGTGTATGAAGTTGTTGTCAGCTTTTTGTTGAAAAGGCTGAACCCAGAACAATTTAAAAGCAGTTGTCAAAAGCTGACTTTAGCAAATGCTAGTCCCATTCTAATACTCAGCCAGGGGTTGGACTTTCTTACTAAGTGTTTTTGAAGCTCCATCTTATATCAGATGTAACATGGGGGTATTAAAGAGAATTTCTAAAAGTGGAAGCTTCCTCCAGAGGTAGTTTTTATCTTGGAGAGCTAAGACTAGCAAGGATACCATAGTGTATAGAGGGTCTAGTGTACAATGAGAAACTAGAACTATAACTCAATGGACTAGGAGAATAATGGGTCATATCCAGCCGTAGTTTAACTCCATTTGGGCGATTTAACTAAAATAACTCCATCACTGATTAGAAAAATCTTCTAAAGCATCAGGTACTGGACATTGCCAGGCAAGACAAACCAATGGCCTGCTCCAGTATAATAAACGATATAGTCAAAATGCTGCCAGAATGCTGGACTGTGTGATAGGATTATAGCAGAGAGTCATCCTAAAATGTCTATGAAATATCTGCATTCTGGTAGCCTGGTGGACATAAGTCTGGTCATGAAAAACACATGCAACATAAGAGGAACAGAAATAATTAAAAACAAAAGATTCTTACCATTTAGTTACCCAATGGCCTGTATAGTGTGGCAAACGGCATAATCCGGACTATGTTTTACAAAAGAGAATCAGTGACCAATGCAAGACCCCAAATCACGTTGCAAAAGAGGAACGCAGTTTCCAAACAGTTCATGATAACAAGTGGCTAATTTCTGCCTACCACTGCAGCCTCTAACTTCTTTTATAATGTGGAGTGTGAATACCCCATTAGTCAGCTAAATAGCGAGCACTTAAATGTTTTCCCAAGAGTTTTCATTACCATCACTGCAGAGTCAGAAAGGGCAAGGGCACCATGAATCGTAATACAACTTCCCACATGTATTGGGATGGGAACTCAAGAGCTGCTTCTGAAGATCATTGGAATGGTAGCACATTGTGATGGTTTAAAATAATGGTATCCGAGATAGGTGCCAGAAGGAGATTCCTGTTGCTGAGCTGAAACTTTAGCTGAGAGAGCAGGGAAGGGCAAGTTGGTGGAGATGGGGCCTAAATGCACATCCTTGCACTGGGACGATGCAGAGTTGCACCATGGCAGTGAAAACTCTGGCAGGATTGCAGGAGGAGGCTGTGCCTGCTGCTGTGCACCAGACCCTCTTAAAACAATGCAGGATACTATTCCAGTTAACATCAGTGGTACTGTACTATTCATATGGTTAAAGCTATAAACAAACTTCAGTGCATTTTGTACTGCCGTGAGAATTCTCCGCCACTGCATGTGTGCATAATTAATGAGCCGAGCATATTTTTTGCGCCAAAAATGCTTCTGCCGGAAAGTTGCTGCAGTTCTTCCTTTTTCCCACCAGAGGGGGTTGTGGTGATAGAACAGAGCAGCAGCTCCTGGCCAGCTAAGGAAAAGAAAGAGCCTGCAGTTTCTTCTTCACAGCGCTTGTCATGCCAGGTCAGGATACAAGTGCAGCAAGGGAGTCAGGCAGGGGCTCATAAGGACTAGTGAGGGAGGACTGACTGGGGCAGGAACTGAATGGGAGTGGAGGTACACAGCCAAAATGGGAGGTGCAGGGCCACATGGGGATGGGAGAAGGGGTGCAGGGCCACATAGGGAGAGGGTGGCTGAGGGGGGGCACAGAGACACATGAGGAGAGGAGGGGAGTGCAGGGACACATGGGGATGTGGGGAGGAGGTTTCTGAGTGGGGGTGGATGGCCACATGTAGACAAGGACACATGGGAGTGCAGGGTCACATGGGGATAGAAGCAAATGTGCCTGACTGAATGGGAGAGGCTAGGTGTCAGCCAGGGTCAGCATGGGGGAAGCTCCCTAATAATCTCTTCCTCCCCCTCACAAAACATCCTGTTCCACTCAGATCTATCAACCCTCCAAGTTCACACCTGGCTCCTTCCCAGCCACTACTTCCCTCTCCTTCAGCTCCTCCATTACCCCTGATTCCCCCAAGCCTTTGCTTTGCTTTTGAGGGTGCAGGGAATATGGTTCAGTATTGTAGTTTACATTAATTATTACTCAGATTTCTGTATTTATATGCCTAGTAAGGAATCTATTTGTCAAAAAACATTTCCTGAATCTTTTTTGTCATCTGTATTGTTACAGACATACTTGCTAACAGGTATTTTGAAATAAATGACCAAAAATAATTGAAACTGAAGAGATTACACAGTGTTATTTAGACAAATAAAATATGCAGAATTTAGCAGAATTTGAAAATATTGTGAGTAGACTTTTTAAATTTTTGTTGCATAATTTTTTGGCACAGAATTCTCCCAGGTATAATCTTGATTCTGGTTCTTAATGCATGATTGAGGCCAGAATATTTTGTACAGATAGTCTATTATTTTGGTCTGAGTATTTTTAAATTTGCAAAAGTGCCCAGTTTGCAGTTGGCAGCTGCTCATTAAAATGGAGAAATAAATGCTACGAGACCTCATAAAGCATGGATTGGTCAGGCACGATAAGTGTTGGATATGCTGACAGCAATCTGCCAACCTCTCACACATTCTCTACACCTGTCATAAATTGCATCTCTTCTGGTACACTTACTCTCTGCTTTTTTGAATCCCTAAGCATAAATGTTCCCCCATCTCCTGATTGATGTATTCAGCATCTAAGAATGTGGATTGGAACAGATTCTATTACTGATCAACACTAAGAAATGGATGGCAGCAGTTATTATGGTGGCAAAGAGATTTATCTTGAGAAAACGGAAGTCTCATGTTCCCCTCTTCTTATGAGGGAGCTGTGTGAGTTTTTATACCATGGCATTAATGCATACAATGACTCCAACAGAAGCAGATAGAAATAACATGGGATTAGTTGGTCATATGTGAAAATGATGATGATTATAGCAGTTCAAGACATATTTCTACTGCTCTCCTATATTCCAATACTTGCCTTGTCTATTCAATCTTCTTAATAGTACCTGAGTTCACATTTTAAAAATAAATCTTTTATTCTCTTTTTCACTTTTACTTATTTCTATTCCAGTTTCATGACAATAAATCTTTATTTCATTTATTTTATCAAGTGCAAGGTGTTTCCTGCTCATTGACGTACCTGCCTTGCCATCATGGGTTTACAATGTTATATCAATAACACTGGTACTTTTCTGCACTTCTAGTGTAGGGCTTAGACTTGAAACAGGAGTGCTGAAATACCATAAAAATGGCTAGTGCTATGGTACTTCTGGCCTGGTTTCTAGATTAGATAAGGATCTCAATTTTCAGAAGCTTACCTGTAGAGCCCTGCACAGATACAAATGTATATCTGTGGATGCGGATACCCGCGGAGATAAATTGGTATCTGCTGAACCGCAGGGCTCTCCCAGGAACCGCCGTGGTGAAAGGAGCAAAATGTGGGGCTGTCACTTCCAGAAGTCCCACCCTGCACTGGCAGCTTCTCCTGTGTGCCTGTACTGCCCACATCCCCGTCCCCCACGCAGCTGACTGCATCTCCTGTCTGGGGTCTGTACAGCCACACCAGAGTACAGGCCTGGGGGAAGTATAGCCACATACCAGCAAATACCGATACCCATCCACAGCTATACGCATCCACGGATATACATTTGTATCTGCACAGGGCTCTACTTATCTCAACCAAACCTCCTATTACAGTGATACTTAAAGGCTCCAACCCATATTGGATTCTCATTCACAGATTATAAAGCCAGAAGAAACCACTGGGATAATTTATTCTGACCTTCTGTACAACACGGTCCATACGGCTTCCCCTCGTGATGCTGGGCACTATTCAGACATATAGTAAGAGACAGTTCCTGACCCAAAGGGCTTAGAATCTAAATAGACAAGACAGAAAAAGAGTGAGAGAAAGGAAGTATTATGATTACCCCTATTTTACAAATGGGAACTGGGATAGAAGAGATTAAGTGACTTGTCCAAAATTATTCAGGAAGGTTGTGGTAGAACCAGGGATTGAACCTAGATCCAAATCCAGTGTCTTAGAGAAGATGGGATGGCATGGGTGCTGATGTAACTAGTACAAGCCCACTTGGAACCCTAGGCAGATAAGTGATCCTGGTCCATGCTACCATGTCTTCACCGCTATTTTCAGCTGTGCTAGCCAGGTTAAAGCTAACCCAGGTATGCCTGACTTCTGATTGCAATGTAGACACATTCTTAGAAACTTGCAGTTAACTACCTGAATCTGCAGTAGTCATCTAAATAAATGGTTTGATCTATAGAGGTATCGAAAACCTGCAGCACCTCCCTTTCCCTTAACTGGGAATGAGAGGTGCATAAACATCAATTTAGGTGTCTGATGTGACACACTTTAATTGATAAAATTTTAGCCAAAGGGCTTGTTAACCACTGCCTTTGTTCTTGTATCGTTGCTGACATCTGTGCCAAATACTACCACATCAGAACAGTGGTTTGCATCCAATGTGCAGTGACTCAGCACAAGTGTTAAATGTCTCCACAAGTCAGTGGAGAATCAGGACACAGGTAACTAGGTTGTGGAGTCGTCTCATAGTAGTAGAGCTGTTTTTTTTTGTAGGAGGTGTGCATTTATGTTAGGCAGGGGTGGGCAAACTATGGCTGGCGGGCCATATCCGGCCCATGGCTCCTCCTAACCGGCCCCCGAGGGCCGGCTGGGGAGGCCCCTGCCCGGCTGACCCCTTCCCATGCGGCCTCAGGGGGCCGCACTGAGGAAGCTGTTTCAGTAGGAAGCTGCTCCAGCCCCTCCCACGCTGACCCCCTCCCACGTGGCCCCAGCAGACCACGTGAGCAGAACTGGGGGGGAAGGGGTGGAGGTTGGGAGTTCTGAGGGGGGACAGTCAGGAGGCAGGAAGTGGGTGGGGGTCAGATAGGGGGCGGGAAGTGGGTGGGGGTTGGATAGGGGGTGGGGCTGTTTGGGGAGGCACAGCCTTCCCTACCCGGCCCTCCATACAATTTTGAATCCCAGTGTGGTCCTCGGGCCAAAAAGTTTGCCCACCCCTGATGTTAGGTCTCAGTTGCTTCTTCCCTAACGTCTATGAGGTTGGTCATAGAGTTAAAGAACACTGCATATTAGATAAGATGCAATTCAGTGGGCTTAGTCTCCTGACAGCTTGAGGTTATTAAAGATCCTTTGACATTTATTTTTTTTTTTGGAGGAGTTTATGTATTGACCTCCATTTCCTTGTGAATTCCAGCTCATGTTGTGATACTTCAACTCCTCTTGCAGCTTGAATTGGATATGGTTTTCTTTCTCACCCTTCCTAAAAATGCTATCACCATCTAGTTGAATCTATCCTGGCATGACTTCCTATAGTGCTATCTAGAAGCCAGTGTTGTGCATTGTCACAGAACAGCTCCTACTGCTATCATCCAGACAGCTGGCTGGGTGTTTCAGTGGTAGATCTGTGCTAAATGTGATGTAGGTTCTAACTCTCTTCTCACACTGATTTAACAGCAGCCTCGCACTAATGCCTCTGTCCACATGTGCATTGAGCGTGTGAGACCATGATCAGGTCCAGACTGTGTAAAACGTGTTAGTATCCCTCTGGATTAAAATACTCTGTAAAGCATTTCTCTTTGTATCTTTATTTTCATCGAGCTATATGTGTCTGAGTCACCTTTTGCAACAAACCCTAACTTTGTAAGAGTTAGAAAATGCCTCTAGAAAACTTTTTCACCTGGACCTCAGAAGTGTTTCCTGCGTGTGAAAAACCTCTAAACCTAGAGGAAAATATTGGAAAGCCCTTAGGACAGTGTTATTTTCCAGACAACTAAGCAAACGAATACTCAGGAGGACATATATTCATCTAAAGATTCCAAAGGGATTTATTAATGATGGTTATTACTTGTTTTGAACTGCTACTGAGTGCATTGGAATTAGAACCTGTTAAAATCTCTCTCTTCTGTCTTTTCTTTAACTATTCATTCTACATGTTAAAACCCCTTTATAAATTAAGGACCACCTGCCCAGAATAGCAAAAACTGCTTTTAGGATCTGAAATCTTGAACAAAATCTGATGCTGGGCTTGAATAACATGTCTCTCTCTGCTGTAAATGAGAATTCCTGAAATATAGATTACTCTTTGCTTGTTTTACCTCTACTCCCGAAAACTCTGACCTAATCTTGTGTTTCACTGCATTGCTTTGCAATTCTGGAGCACTTTTCATTAGGAGGATTTCAAAGCACTTATAAACATCATAGGGATACTCACCCCTGTGCAAAGGACATATGTAGCCCTTGTGTCCCATTCAAGGCATTCTAAGATTAAGTTTCACAATTGCCCTGTGAGACAATAAAATATTGTGTTATATATTATAACCCCTCTGTAACAGTTAGGGGAACTGAAGTTCAGAGCTTGTAACTTGCCTAAGCAAATCTGTGACACAGAGTTAGGAATAGAATCCAAATGTCCTGGCTCTCAGCCCTGGGCCTTCACCTGTCTTAAGCACAAAGTTGTCCTTCCTTTCCCAAAGCTAGGGCCACCGTATGATTTGTTGCTGAGCTTTGTGTGATTCTGGCTTGATTTGTGGTTTTGGGTGGCAAGCAGGCAAAACGCTGCCTTCAGCAGAACCCTTACTCACGTTTGGGGGTTCTTTAACTTGAAGCACAATGCAACATCTGAGGGCTGATGGAAATTGTTTGCTTTCTTTTAGGTACCACAGGAAAGGTTTGTTTGTACAGCAAAGGCTTGTGTCAAGGGTATTAATTGGCATGATCCTGTCTGCTGCACAAATGCAAGAAGAGGCTACATGACAGCAAGATTAAAGCACTTAGCCTAGCCCTCTGTGATGCTGTATGATTGAAATATGACCACGTATATCATTCATATTGCCACTGTTAGACAAATGCAACAAATCTTGTGCAAAGTATGTCATGTAAATGTCAATGGAAAAGTTATGATTTACTAAATAAGATTATCCTGTTTAAATCCATGTATCATCGCTGTATCTGAAGTTTTGAATATTGAATAAATACCTGTATCTCAAATATGTTTGTTCCCAGGGTCACACCCACAAGGTAGGCTATATCTAATCTAGCCAGCACATTATGAATGGACTATTCAAGTTTGATGGCCCATTAAGGACACTTCACTCTAACAATGGGCCATAGAAGAAACTCAGTCCGGGCTCTTCCTGGGGAGGCCTCAGCCTCCAAGGGGCCACTGGCTACCCCCTGTGAGATATCAAGCTGTGTGAGGACATATGATAAGCTCATGTAACCCTGGACTTCATCTTGTGCCAGTAACTTTCCACAAACTGGATGTGAGCTTTATTTGAAACAGAAAATTTCCAGCCCAGGCACATGGAAAAGAATATAAAAGATCCCTGGAATGACTCAATTTCACCTCTTTCCTGTCCTGCTCCTCTGGACCGTGGATTTACAACTACAAGGACCATATTGAACTATGGACTGAGGACCTTCCAGTCTTTTGGAAGTTACCAGAGAGACTTTACAAGTCAGTAGTCTATAACATCGCAGCTACAAACCTGCTATAAGGACATTCCAATTATTGTAGATATATGATCTACTAACCATTTAGAACTCTCTTCTTCATTTCTTTTATTAATAAATGTTTAGATTTTAGTTACTAAAGGATTGGCAACAGTGTGATTATTGGGTAAAATCTGAGTTATATTTTGACCTGGCTAAGTAGCTGATCTCTTGAGATTGGAAGGACCCTATATTTGACTAAATCAGTTTTCAGTAATCGTTCCTCATAAAACCCAGTGTCTGGGTTAGGGTTAGCAGGGCTGGAGTGCCTAAGGAGACCACATTTTGACTTCTTGTTAACTAGAGTGGTGATAGGGACATTTCCTTTTGTTACTGGATTGCTAGAATAGAATGGTAGAATGACAGAATAACCACCAGAAAAGGGTGAGTTCACCCTACTTCTCAGCAGTTTGTCCTGAATCTGGCACTCTCAGTTGTGACTCACTGAGGCAGGGTGACACCCTTGTAGCCTTTATTTTGATTTAAAGTTAATTTTAGTGATGTTATATTACACCAGCGAGGGTTTGGCTCTGGTGGCTTAGGTCTTGAGTTCGACTGAGTTATCTCTGCCTGTTTTCGATCTAGAGCTCATAGGGACACATGAAACCACAGGCAAGTGACACATACAAGCAGAAGAACAAGGTCTACGATCTTTTATTCAAATTACCAGCAAAGTTATGCATGTTGCAGCATAAACAACTCCTAGATATATCCATGCACCCGTTATAGCTACAGACATACTCACATCCTCCTAGATGGTGTTAGGGTCTGATGGGTCTCTCATGGGTTTATCATCAGTAGTTGGATGGTTCCTGCTGGAGTTTTCCCAGGAAGCTCAATTTTCCTGCTCTGGGCACCCCCTTTTTATAATGTGATTCTGCCTATACTCACATTCTGTGCATGAACATGTACGTGTCAGCACCCCTTTTTCCTTATTTGTCTGATGTCCCATAGAAACTTAAGTCACTCCCATTCCTATAGGTTGTGTAGGTTCCCTTTATATTCATTAGCACTGACGCACAACCTGTATCCTGTGGTTAAGACACATGTTAGAGACAGCTGTACCTCTACAGCATTTTTGTGATTTAAAACACAATCTTCCAGCTAATTTTTTTCAGTATTACCCATTGGCACCTCATTTCCCATAATCTTAGAGTATCAGGTTATTCTTTGGTCACTTACTTTATCTCCAAGGCCTAAAATAGCTAAGCTAAAATCTTGCAGACCTCAGCCTACAGCCTCCTTACTTAGATACCTAATACATAATTATCTCTTCTAAATACTGATCCCTCTCATACCTCTATAATCCCACAACTTTAACATCAGATTATATATAATCATTGTATGCTAAATAGAGTTAATCATATCACACAATAAATGAATAAACTAAAATAATTGATAACACCTTCTACATGAAACAGTAGCTAGTATTTGGCTCTGTATGTGTACAGAATTAAAGAGGGACTGGACATAAGCATAGAAAGCGAGTAGGACCCTGTAATTCTCATCTCTATACCAATAAGAGGGCTCAGTCCAAACCCACTGAAGTCAACGGAGCCTGCCCATTGATATCAACAGGCTCTTCATTAGGTGTCCAATCAGGTACAGCTGCATTAGAGATACACTGGCTTATGGCCTAATAAGACACTTAAGCCCAGCTCCTCAGAGGTTTTTAGGTGCCTAACACATTGTGAATTCAATGGGATTTTGGCATCTAAATACCTTTGAGGATCTGAGCCAGCCTTCCTCTGTGTTCCCTGCCTTAGCTCATTGCTTCCTAGCACAACTCTTTTGGTGAGGGAGGAAACCTTTCCTCTTACTGACTTCCTGCCTCATTCCAGACACCACCTCCTCCGCTCCTTGACCCATCTCTAAATAAAGAGATGGTTTCACAACCCAGAGCAACTGTTAATTAGCATCACGGACGAAAGTTCAAGGGAGTTGCGGTGCACTGTCACTTCCTTCTCCTAGCCTCTGCTTTCTCTCATGACACTGATCATATTTGATTAGCTTGGATAATACAGAACATCGTGTTAAAAAATTAAAGTTCTGTAGCACTTAGCACATCCCACCAACCACCAATTATCTTAATGACACAGGAGGAGGAGGCTTTAGATTTTGCTGCATAGCCAGACTCACCCCCTTGTGAAAATAAAGATCTCTCCAGTCACAAGGCACTTGGTGCAGTCCGCTGCTGTGAATAGCACTCTGGCAGAACCCCAAAGTGCATTAGACAAACACAAACTAAGAACAGAAAGCAGCTTGGAACTTGGGAGCATGGTCTAATGAATAGCGCACTGGATTCTAGGGCTCCAGGGAGCAGCATTCTATTCCCAGCTCTGCAACTGCCATGCTGGGTGACCTTGGTCAAGGTCTGTGCCTCAGTTTCCCCACCTGTAACATGGGGATGATGATACAGCCCACCTTTTGTAAGGTGCTTTGAGATCTAATGATAAGTGTTTATGTAAGATCTCAGTCTCTTTATTATTATTCTCTTCCACAATAAGTGTAATGTTGTTGCCCCTTTGCCAAATGTAATCCCTTTCCTGTTTGGAGTCATGTTCCTTGTGTGATTTGCTTAGTTACAAAATGCACATCATTGAACAGAATGTAACACCATGCACACAGGCAACTCACTTGTGCAGAGATCTCGGGGAAGGCACTTCTGCCCTCCCCTGGGAGATGACTGCAGCTGCCCTTCTCCAGGGTTCACACCTATCTCAAACAGATCCAGCTGCCTAAACACACTGTGTGCCTGTGTCCCTCCCTCCACAGCTGGGAAAACCCTAAAAGAAGGCTTCCCTTGGACTATGTGATCTAGAGAGAGAGCCTGGTCATTAACCTGCCTTTTGTGCTGCTGCTGTGCAACACAAGGGAAGCTCAAAGGTCTAAGGGCAGAGACGATGAAGTACTTTTACCCCACTATCTTCACAGCCCCTCTCTGAGGGAAGTTACTGCAGGGGATCTTACAAGTTTCCATAGAAAGAGTGAATCCTGGGTACTCAGATGCCAATGACCACTAATGTCCTTACACCTTTATTACAAGTCCCTTATTATGAGAAACGTCCCTTATTTTTTCATCTCTGTACAACAAGATCAGGAGTTGCTGGGTGCTGCAAAAGCAGCAAGAAATACCCCTGGAAAATGTAGGTGAGAACTGCTGGTTAATTATTACTATTATGTATTAATATCAGAGGGATGGGCAGGGCAGGAGGGCTAAGAAAACAGCCCCTTATTTTTGAAATACAATGTTGGCAACCCTATGGGGCTGCTGTAGTTAGGGTTAAGCATTGCTTCTGTTTAAAGCTTGATTATGGTAAGTACTAACAGCCACATTTACTTGGATCATCTTGGGATTTGCTGAGCCTTGTGGCGGTTCACAGTAACGTTAACAGTCCCAAGTTGGGGTCTCTGGAGCAAGGGGTTACTGAGGTTCAGCCCCCCTCCCAATCAGCTGTTTACAAAATCACCTGGTTCTGATTGTTTTCATACTCCTGGGGTCAAAACTATGCCTCTCATCCTCCCCAGATGGATCTCAACTGCTCAGGATTTATCTGAGCTAGTGCATGGCACCCACTGGTTCCCTGGGAAAGCAGGGTTGCATAAGTTTTATTAAAGGTGATGTTTGAGGGTATATCTATACCGGGGGTCTCACACATGCGGCCTGCGAAGCCCTTCCCTGTGGCCTGCCAAGCTCCTTGGCACTCCCCTCCCCCATAGCAGTTTCAGGCAGGGAGGGGCCAGAAGCGGAGGCTTCTCCGCTGCTTGGTGGGGCCGCTGCCGAGCCCCGGCTTCCAGGTGCTGCAGCTTCAATGAATGGGCTGGGGCGGCGCTTCCCAGGAGCCGTCTGCATAGGGTGACCAGACAGCTAATGTGAAAAATCGGGATGGGGTTGCGGGGGTAATAGGAACCTATATAAGAAAAACACGCCAAAATCAGGACTCTCCCTATAAAATCAGGACATCTGGTCACCCCACCTCTGCAGCGGTGGCCAGGCTCTCCGCTGAGTTACAGGGGTGAGAGGGTGGAGATTTGGGGATGGGGAGCAGGGTTATGAGGGTGAGTGGGGGAGATTTGGAGATAGAACACAGGGAGCTGGCTTCAAGCATGAGTGGGGAGGGATTTGGGGAATAGGGAGCTGGGTAATAGCGGTGAGCGGGTGGAGATTTTGGGATGCAGCACAGAGAGCTGGGTTACAGGGGAAAGTGGGGAAGGGGAACAGGGTTGTGAGGATCAGTTTGGGAGAGGGAGACTTTATAAAATTATAATTGATATTAAGCTGAGATGTGCTGAAATTTCTGTCAGGTTTATCAGCATATTACATTTGAAAAAAAGCTTGAATCATCTGAGGCTGGTAATGTCTTGTTAAATTAGATTTGTTTGCTTGTGTTTCCAGCTCTGGATTTCCTATACTGCTCTTGCTTTGTTGGCCAAACAGCTGTTGGTGGTGCCTAGCGCTTTCCAGGAGGGAGCGTGGAGCTGCATGCTCGGAGGAGGAGGAGGCAGGGCAGGGGTGGGATCTCGTGGAAGGGGTGGAGTGGGGGCGGGACTGGGGGCAGCAAGTGGGGGTGTGTCAGTGATGCGGCCCTCGGGGCAGTGCATTAGTCCTCATGCGGCCCTCGTGGCCATTGGAGTTTGAGACCTCTGATCTATACTGCAGTTGAGAGCGTGCCACCTCCCCAGGCGGACAGGCATGGGCTAGCTCTGCTCAAACTAGCATGCTAAAAACAGCAGTGTAGCTACTAGCTCTCTGAGTACATGCCTTCCTGATCCCTTGGGTGCAAGCACAAGTGGCTGGCCTCCACTGGAGTCTCCAATGCACACTGCTATTTTTAGTGAACGTACCCTGCTCAAGCTATCAGCCTAGATGGGAGGCACGCACTTAGCTGTGGTCCTGCCCTAGACATATTATAGCTCCAGGCCTGCATAAGTTAAAATGAGATGCCTGAAAGAATGAAATGCACATGGGCAGCAATTTAGGCTAGAGCTCTGACAGCTAGAGGGCTTGCAGACAGTTCGAGGTGATGTGCTGTGGTTGGTGACTCTGAGGCCCTGGTTACACTGGCCCTTTATAGCTCTATAAAGCCCCCAGGAGCGCTATAACCTTCTACCCGTCCACACTGGCGAGGCACGTAGAGCGCTATAACCGCGGAGTTATAGCGCTCTTGGTAATCCACCTCCGCACGGGGAATAAGGGCTGTAGCACTCCCGCTGTAGCGCTATGGCGAGAATGTGGACGCCCACTGCACTACAAGTGATCTCTTGAGATGCCTGGAGCCATTTAAGGCAACTGACGTCTCTTGACATCTCTTCCCTTTCTTTTGAACTCAGCTGGAGGAATGCGGAAGTACCTTTTTAGAGTTTCTCTCTTAACTCGGCAGATGAGCAATTCAAATGTTTAAGGAGGGAGTCTGTGTGAAAACAAAGCCTGCTAATCTTCTTTGTGAACGTACACACGCTGACAGGCTCTCAGAAGGTCGGAAAAACCACTCGCTCTCTCCCTCCCCATACACACAACACGTCCACCCTCACCCACCTCGTTTGAAAAGCACGTTGCACCCAGCTGAATGCTGGGATACCTGCCCTAATGCGCTGCTCCCAATGCCACCTGAAGTGCTGCAAACATGGCCACACTATACTGTTGGCAGGTGTCAGTGTGGCCACGCTATAGCACTATCCCTGTAGCTGTATATGAGGACAGCTATAACCAATACCACTATAATCCTGTAAGTGTAACCATGGCCTCAGTGTGAGACCCATTTTTTGGGCAGCTTTCAGCCCAGGTCAGATGGGTGTGTTCTGCGGGGCACCTTTTGGCAACTCTGCCCTGAGACTGAAACTTGTGGTTTAAGAGCGAATGTTTCAAAGTGCACATGCAGGCTGATTTATTTATTTGTTTTAAAATCATAGAAGCACTGTCAAGAAAAAAAAACATTAATTAGGCAGAGGGCAGAGGAAAGAATAATGTAAATGTAACTCACATACCTTCTGGGTGTGGTGTTCTGTGCCATCTAGTGGCACTGAGACCACTTAGCAAGAGAGAGTTAAATGAGTCTGCTTTGCAGCCTTAGCTAGCAGGCAGCTGACTTTTAGCTCAAGCGGTAGGGGTTTATGCACTAAGCTCCAGAGGTTTCCGGCCCGACAACTGGGGTCTGTGGGCATTATATAAACATGACACACCTATTCTTCTGCCAACTCTGTGGTCTGGTTCAGCTAATCAGGAGCCAGCACTTCCCAGCAATGACTCTTAATAGTATAAGGGGATCATTCAATTTCTGATTTTGAAAACAGTGCCTTGAGCTTTGTCAAAGACCTGGGTTTCCCCAAATGTGTCCTATTTGTTGAGGGATTGTAGAAAAAAGGGACCTTTGCTCTTCTGGGTACTCAGAAGTGCTGATAGAGCAGAGCCATGGTGGTGGGGAGGGGGGGAAATTGGGCTCCTTCCCTTACAATGACATACCTGGGAACAGGAGGGTTTGGGTATTGCAGCAGTCTGTGACCTCCCCTACAAACCTCCAACCTCCCATGGCTGCTTTACCAGGCCAACAGAAGGGGTTTCAGAGCTTCCTTTCTTTCCATTGCTCCCCAGTCAGGGGAGGGAGGCCTGAACTCCCCACCTTCCCCCTTCTGTCTCCTCCACTGAGGGAAGGGCTTTAGGCTCACCTTTCCCCAATCCCCTTGATTAGTTGCTTCTAAAGGGAAAGAGCAGTGCAGGAGACTGGGGAAGAAAGGAGATCAACTGTGCAGTGGGGTATGTAGAGGGGCTTCAGTTCCTGCCCCCCCCCCCAATATCCATGCACCCATCTGTCTTCCTTCAAAGCATGCCCCCAAAGTACTAAGACCAGGGTGGGGAGCAGGAATGAGCCTGTTTAGTACATAGCATAATGTGAGTCTTAAATGCCCACCCCCTTACTGAAGCATTCCCTGGGGCTCTTGCCACCTCTTGGGGTAGGAGTCAAGGTGGTATGGACCTTAGCACTACATTTCTTGGTTTTCAGAAGCTGAAGTTGGCATTATCTTAACTTCCAGTTTTCAGAGGGTTGTGTGTAGCTGAACTCAATGTTCTGGAGCGGCACAACGTGCCACTGGGCAACCTTGACTCTGCATTAACAAAGCTTTGGGGGAAAATTCATTTATATGACAGTAGTTCCTAGGACCTGACTCAAGGATCAGGGCCTTTTTTTTTTTATTTTGCCCGTAGGCTCAGTGCAGACATATAGAAGATAAAGACAGTCCCTGCCCCAGAGCTTGGCCTAGGTGTCAGGCTGGGCAAAGCAGGTAGACAAAAGAGAGAAACAGAGTGGTGGGAGGATGAGGTAGGAAGGACACCTCAGCTTGCCCTTTGCTGAACCAGCACCAGGGGGCAGTGATTTGAAGGTCTCATGGCAGAGGTAGGCCTTAGGGGGAGATTGCATTTAGGCAGGCCCCGTTAAATACACCCAACTGCAACAGAAAAATAAGGAAGGTTTTGAATCGTCTCAAATATGAGACACGCTACCTGAGGGGTTTTAATCCCACTAGCAACTAAAGAAGCTTTCTGATATTCAGTAAAGCTATTGTAGAAGCCTCTGCTAGAATTATCCTCTGCTTCAAGAGTAAGCCCTTCTGTCACTCTCCCATGCAAGCAGATGTTGTGCTATGGAGCAGGCCTGTTCCCCATCTTAATTTTCACCCAAGCAGCTTTATATCCCCCTTTGGTTTCTTCTGTCAGGTGGTTCCTCTGTAGGATTTGTGGCAGCAGAGCAAGCAAGCCAAATCTTAAATCCGTCAATTTGTTAATCCCTTTATAAACAGTTGTATTTTTTTAAAAAAAACCCACACAAAGCAAAAGTCTTATTCCACTATATAACTTCAATGTTCCAGCCCAATATACAGCCAAAATGATGCAGTCAAATGTCTGATAATTCTATTCATTTGGGACTAGAGCTCAGGTAAATTGATTGTGCTCAGCAGTTTGTATTTTAATGCCCCACTGATTGGCATTTTAAAGCCACCGACTTCCATTCTGCTTTTATTACCTGCAGATTGCACTTGACTACCCTAGTAATTTCCGAAGGGCTCTGCTAGGTTATTGTGCACAGTTTGATCTGATGTGTGAAAAGTGTGTTCTTTGGGGGACCTTTTCAGGTCATTTCTTCATTAGTCCTGGGGTCTCAGGTCTTGCATATCCATCTGCCCTCTTCTTCATATAGATATCCCTCTGCTGAAGCAGTAGCCTTTAGGTCTGTGACAGAAAGCCCAAGGCCTTGCTGGATAATCTCCAATACTCTCTGAACAACAGGGCTGAAGCCTTCAATGTGGACCTAGAGGTTCTCACTCTCTTCAAACTCTTTGAGGGGTTCTTCATGAGCCTCAGAGGGGATGGCAGCTGTGGGAACCACTGGCCACAAACGGTAACATCTCTAAGTCCTTATGGTCATTTGTTGCTTCTGGTTCTGCTGAGAAGTCATGTAAGATTTGGAATGGGAGAATTCCATTTTAAGATGGTTCAGGGAGGAGAGAGGCAGGGCATCACTGATCCTTACTCTTCAATGGAACATAACAAGCTCTCCAAAAAAGTATAAGAACTGTCTATGCTTCTGAGTGCTTGAAGTAGAGTCAGACTGATCCAGTGGCTTGTTTTTTGTTCTAACTGGGAGAAGAATGAATGGCACTATCTCTCTCAAGCTTTGTTCACTTTGAACAAAGATGGCAAAAGCCACAGCAAAGCTGCCTGTAGGAAAATTCCACTTTCAGAACTCCTGTTGCTGTGATCATCGTTTAATATTATCTACAGCTGATCAACATTTTTTACACTTCATTGATGTATTGGCCCCAAAAAGGAGGAAACTTCTTTACTAAACTCTTGCAATTTTCCCCCCTTTTTTTGACCTACTCTTTTTCGAAATTTGATGAAATCTCAATGTTGAAAATATTCCCCTCTGTTTCCTGACCAGCTTCATTTAGTATTTGTAGTTTGGTAGTGCCCACTATGTTGTACAGACATACAGGAAGACAGTCCCTGTTCCAGGGAGCTTGTATTCTAACCGGTGACATGATACAAGGATAGAAAACAACCATTACTGAGTAAAGGAAGGGCGAGAAGATTGGGGGTTACAAAAATGAGGTTACGTCAATCACCTAGTTACACAATCAACTTATTATTCATGTACATATGAGGGGAACATAGCTTTGCTCCCAAACACCATAAAATCCCCTTCTATAGCACAGGGAGCTACTCATCTTTCCCCATCCTTCCTCACTACCCAGCCACTCTACCTATTCTCCATGGCCCCTATCTATCCACCCATTCAGCCTGCCTCCCAGCCACCGTCTCACCCTTCAACCACCCTCTCTCCTCACCTCACACGGTGACTCATGGTCAGTCATGCACCTCCCTTGGCACAAGAATCCTTCCCTTCTACCTCACTCCTGTGGCTAGGGCTAGGATGGCTGTTCACCCAAACCCTGTCCTTTCACACACAGCTCCCATGCATCCTCCTCCTGGTGCACCAGTCTATATGAATAGAGATTTATATCGAGCCAGCCCACAGAAGGTAGCAGGAGAGGGGCCCTGCCATATGTGTCTTGGAATGGGGGGTGGGGAGTACTTGGTCCTTATGCTGTCTAATCCCTCTTTGAGGAGTTAGCTGTAACTGTCCAGGGTCTAGCTCAGGGATGGGCAAACTATGGCCCGCAGGCCACATCCAGCCTGCAGGACCATCCTGCCCAGCCTCTGAGCTCCCAACTGGGGAGGCTAGTCCCTGGCCCCTACCCCGCCTTCCCTCCTCCCCTGGAGCCACAAGAGTGCAGCTTGGGCAGCACGCTGGGGAGTGAGGCTGAGCTCTCCCATGGGATCCGCGCGGCTGCCAGATACACTGCTCTGAGCAGCATGGTAAGGGGGCTGGGGCCGGAGAATTGGATAAGGGGCAGGGAGCAGAGGGTGGCTGGATGGGGCGGAGGTTCTGGGAGGTCAGTCAGGGGACGGGGGATTGCGGGGCGGGAGAGGGTTGGATAGGGCGTGGGAGTCCCAGGGGCCTGTCAGGGGATGGGGGGTTGGAGAGGGGTCGGGCAGTCAGGGAGCAGGGGGGGTTGGGTAGGAGATGGGGTTCCGGGAGGATGGTTAGGGGTGGGGGGTGTCTGGAGGGGGTGGGGGTAGCCTCCCCGGCCATGAGCTCAGGGGCCAAGGAGCAGGCGGGTTGGATGGGTCGGGGATTCTGAAGGGAGCAGTCAGGGGATGGGAAGTGGGAGAGGGTCGGACAGGGGGTGGGGCCAGGCTGTTTAGGGAGGTACAGCCTTCCCTACCCAGCCCTCCATATAATTTTGCAACCCCTATGTGGCCCTCAGCCCGAAAGGTTTCTCGCCCTCAAAGTCCTTTTGAAGAGCTTGCTGATTTATTTTTTTTTCAGTCAAATCAGAATCCAGATTTTCACCCCCCTCTCCCAAGTGTGTTCCTCCTGGAAATGGATAACCAAGAGGTTCTTTCTTTCATATAGTCCAGCAAAGTTTTGAAATGTATCCTTTTGAAGTGTACCCCCCTTCTGCCCTTCGCTGGTTCTCTGGCGGTGTGCCAGCACCATGCTGCTTTGACGTCCCCCCTATTACATTTGCAATGGAAGTAAACAGGATAAACAATGCAACTTCCATTGTATTTGGCTTCACAAGGCTTTGTTTACATTAGGAATAATTGAATAGACATGTTTTTGTATGGCACAAGACCTGTTCATCCATTCTGCCTTGTTACAGGCTTTACACATATCACTAAGTATCCATAATTCTTCAGTGTTGCTGCATACATTTCATAGTGATATTAATGACCAGTGCATCACCATCTTACATTTGATCCTCTTTGGATAAACACTACGAAAACTGTGCTAGGTGTAATGAGTTTGTCAGGCCTGAAGAGTATGTGACAGAACAGTTGGCATTGTAGGGTTTTCAGGGTCACAGCGATGAATTGTCTGGAGTGAAAAATCCTAGGAGCAGGGGAAGAAGGCTTGAGCAGAATTTGTTAGACACAGGTTTTAAGACCAGCGGGGAATATTATAATCTACTTTGGCACCCTGCAAAACAAATTCAGACAATTTAGCCATGCAGTCCGTGTCTTACTGTTAAGTCTTTAACAAAACCAGACTCCTGGATGGGAGTAAGTTTTGACTCCCCGCAGTGTGTTGTCTTTTGTTTAAGAATAGGTTGGGAAAGGCATCTGCTTACTGTCTGAACATGCAACAAATTATTCTGATTCTGTTTCTGCAAATAGGGTTAATAAATCTTATCCACCTTTCTATAAATAGTTTGATATTTATGGGTGAAAAGTACAAATTATAATGTCAAAAAAGATCATATTGTACTTATCTTGTGAAACAGAGCATAGAGGATATTTAAGGTCTCCTCCTAAATATCCTAACCAGATAGATCCAAAACAAGTTATTCTCAGGGGTCGTATTGAAACATTGTACATTGTATGCATCATTGAGAGCTGATGAAGGTTTTCTTGAGGCTTAGCAACAACCAGCAAATTCCTTTGCTTTTCAAATCAATGCCATTTTTAGGGATCATTTCTTATTGCTATGATCATCTGTCAGAACAGTAAATTAACCCTTCATTTCCAGGGATCGTATGGTGTCATTTCCAGCTTTGGACTTTGAAAAAGCTCTATTCATCCCCCTCCTAACAACCAAACCTGCGGTGAACTAAGCTACTATTGTATAAACATACCAGAGAAGCTTGCTTTTTGTCAGTATTCAGTATGGATGGATTTTATTTTGGAATTTGAATTCTTTCCTTCATGGATAAAGTATCACCCTGGAATAATCCAGTGTATAAATGGTGATCCGTAGGCTGATATTTCTGTGCTTGTATATATTGCATAAACATATACAAAAGAGGTATTAAAATACCTTTTTACACAGTGCTTTTCATCGGTAGAAATCAAAGCATTTTACAGAAGAGGTTAGCATCATCTCCTCTTTACAGATAGGGAAACTGAAGTGTCTTGCTCAAGGTCGTAGCAGTGGGGCTGGCACTAGGACGCAGGTCTCTTGTGTACTAGTCAAGTGCACTATCCAGTAGGACACATTGCCTAGAGCTGCAGAAGAATTTTGCAAACTTTAAGGGATCCCTTCACCCACCTCTGGCATGGACTGCCGAGCAGCTGTTTAACAGCACCCAACCAGGGTAGGTTAAGGGATGAAGAATAGCAGATTCAGATGACACTGCAGGAAGGTTCCTTAGGAAGGCAGAATGTGAGCAGCCAAGCTTGAATTGCTCAGAGAAAAGAGAGTGCCTTGTGTGAACCTTTCCTAAACCAGGGGAGATGTCACGAGAACAAGCCTACTACATGCTGCCCTTACAGTGATAGCCCGAACAGCATCACTGTTGTGAGCTGTAGCATTGGGGACCACGACTATAGGATAGTGCAGTACTTTTTAGTTTATGTGGGTGGAGCATGGCTTAGCCTAAAGGGCTGTTGTAGCACTAAGGGGCTTATGCTCCCACCATTGCAGAAGAGGGGAGATTGAGTGAGATCAGAAGAAACTAATGCATGATTTGGTAGGAGAGCAACACTGGAAGAGTGCAAGCCAGCCAGGCCTTTAACTTTTGTGTGTGTTGTGGGAAAGGGTGAGGTATAGTGCCAAAGGGCTGTGAGATGGAGGAATCAGGTGTGGTTTTTTAAATTAAATTTGCTTGGCTTCACATTGTTTTGCTTTGTCATTCAGGTTTTGAATGAACCAGAAATCCAGCGTGAAATTTCAGGGACGACAATTTCATGAACTAAACCTGTTTGTATACATGCAAGCTGGCAGGTTTTTGAGCTCGACACCCCTGCTGTTCTGTAAAGTGCCACACAACCTGTAATGGCCACCCAGGGTACAAACTTCAGACTTTTACTTCTCTGAGTAGCAGCACCACTTGTTCACTGCTGATCTTGATTCGTTGCACATTATCCCTGAACATTGGTAAGTGTTCAAATATATTGTGCAAACAACAAACGCAGCTCGCCTACCCGGTTAGAAAAACCTTCTTGGTGCATATACTCATGTGAATATTTATTGGCCCTATAACTTCCAAAGCTATTGCTCTACGCTGATCATTATCTGCAAGGATATTCATGTGCAAAGACTGCAAATACCAATGAAAAGAATGAGCAGGTTTTACACACAAAAATACGTGTTTTTGTGTGTATTTGCCCAGCTCTATTAGCAAAACAGCTACGTTTTTATTTTCTAGTGGCTCCTTCCATGACATACATTACAGCATATGCTAACAGATGGGACACATCAAAAGATCTGTAGGGTCAGTTCAGACAGTGCCACTGCCTGCACATGTTCCTGTATTGGGCCTGTGTGGGAAGTTCGATTGCTGTGGGGACTGATTTTGCTGAGCGTAAGGAAGTGAGCTTGGGGTGTTTTTTCCCCTCTGTGACTAAGGAGCTGTTAGGAACAGAGTTTTCTTGGAGGGTTGCAAACTTTCTAATTTCAGACAACGGAACACTCTTGCCCTGCCCCGCCCCTTCCCCAAGGCCCCGCCCCCCTGTTCACTCCATCTCTCTGTCATTCGCTCTCCTGCATCCTCGCTCACTCGCTCATTTTCACTGGGCTGGGACAGGGGGTTGGAGTGTGGGAGGGGGTGAGGGCTGTGGTTGTGGGTACAGGCTCTAGGGTGGAGCCAGGGCAGAGGTGAGGGTTTAGGTACAGGTTGGAGCAGAGGGTTGTAGTGCGGAAAGGGATGCAGGCTTCAGGAGGGAGTTCGGGTGCAGAAGGGAGCTCAGGGCTGGGGTAGAGGGTTGAGGTGCAGGAGGTGATGCGGGCTCTGGGAGAGAATTTGGGTGCGGGAGAGGGCTCCGTCTAGGACATGGGGTTTGAGCATGGGAGTGGGTTGGGGGTGCAGGCTCCGGACGTCGCTTACCTCAGGTGGCTCCTGGAAATGATTGGCATGTCCCTCCAGCTCCTAGGCAGAGATGCACTCCTAATCTCAACCTAGACATTTGGATGTTTAGTTTTTTAAGCAGATTCCAGCTATAGTAACCCCTTTATTTCATAACAGAAGCAAAAGTGCCACACATGGAAATCTAGGTGTTTTCTTGTCTTAACTCTTGCAATACACTTTTAATCCTCTTTGGGAAGGAAAAAAGGGCAGTTTGGTGAGATGCATGTTTCCAGATCGGGATCATCCAGATGGTCAGATCTATGAAGACAATGGAAGTTGCTTCATCCATGAGACATAAACATGTCCAGAGTGACAACTGCTTAGCTGTGCTAAAATATAAACACACTTAACACACTTTAGTCTAAGCAAAGGTCTTTATCCCCAAACCAAGTCATTCTAGTCACCTGGTTTGGAACAATCTGCTGCTTTTAGCTATCAGGAAGGGTGTGACAGGCTGTAATAGATATTCATATATTTTCCTGAGTGTGAATACTCAGTAGCCAGCCTATGAAAGGTTGACTGTATTCCGGAAGAGATGGGGAGTACAGCATCCCCCATACAGAGATGGGGGGATGGCTGTATGGACTCATGAAAGGATTTCTCTTGTGTCCTCCACACAAGCCTGCTCTCCATGGAGTCCACTGCTCAGAGTGGAGCATAGAATCCTAATCAGAGTTGGAAGGGATCTCGGGAGATCAACTAGTCCAACCGCCTGCTCAAAGCAGGACCAATCCCCAATTAAATCATCCCAGCATCATCCCCAATCCTCCCCAGCATCGCCCGACAGACACACTGGATCGCGAGGTTCCTGAGAGGCACTAGGTCTTCTGAAGTGCAACGCCTCTGGGGGCTCTTCCTAGAGGAGTGTGATTCCGCATCATTCCTACTGCAGGCCTGTGCCTCCGGGGTACTGCACCACTGCTCTGAGACCTTAGCACAGAGGTCTCCATACTGTGGGGTGTGCGCCCCTTGGGGGGCATGGGGGAACATTCGGGGTGGCACGGCACCACCCAGCCCCACCCCACCCTTCTCCCAGCTAGGGAGACCAGACAGCAAATGTGAAAAATTGGGATGGGGGTGGGGGGTAATAGGAGCCTATATAAGAAAAAAATAGGGACTGTACCTATAAAACTGGGACATCTGCTAACCCTAGCCCCAGACCTGGCCCCACACCAGCCTCGGTGTGGCTCTGCTTCTGGGCCTTCCCCCACTCCCAGACTCAACCCGGGGCCAGGAATGGAGCCAGGGGCTGAGGCTGAGGGGTGGGGCCGGGAGCAGAGCCGCACCTGGCCACGGGCCCAGCTGCCAGCCCCCATCAGGATCCGGCTGTGGTTCCATTCCAGCCCCAGCCTCGGCCCCTGGCCACAGCTCTGTTCCTGGCCCCGTTTCCAGCCCATTCCCTACCCCCAGCTGTGGCCTCCTCCCCACTTACCCCATCCATGCCCCCCACCCAGGAGCCGTGGCTTCACTCCTGGCCCCAGCTTTGGCAGGGAAGGGGGGAGCCTAATTCCCTGCACGTTTATGTCCCTAGACAGCTTGAAACGGCAGACATTTCTTGAGAGGTAACAGAGGCCTGGTCTACACAGCAGAGTTAGGTTGGCGCAAGGTACCTTACATCAACTTAACTCTGTAAGTGTCTACACGGAAACGTTGCTCCTGATGTAATTTGCCCCCTATGCCAACTTAATAACTCTACCTCCATGAAAGGTGTTGCGCTTAGTTTGACACAGTTAGGTCCATGCAGAATCAGTATAGATTCTGTGTTGCTGACACCAACTGTTGCTGGCTTTCAGAAATGGTCCCGCAGTGCCTCACACTGACAGTTAAATTGGTGCAAGCGCTCCTGCTGAGGAGCCGCACCGCGGACACAAGGAGTGTAGGATGGACATGCAAAAGCGATTTAATTACTGCGATGGCTGTATGTCAACATAACTTATGTCGACATAATTTTGTAGTACAGACATACCCTGAGTCACCCCAAAGAGCTCTCTGCCTGGGAAGGGAAGATGGAAGCAGGCCTTCAGGCATGAATACTTCTCTCTTATCTCACCTTGATGATTATTGACTTAGGTCCTGCCGAGAGACTCTGGGTGTTGTTTTTCCGTCCAGGAGTACTGCTTATTGTGCACTCTCCTCATCTGTGGCAAGGGAATTGTGGGATCAAGGAGGAAACAAATACACAGCTCATTCTTGAGACCCCGCGAAATAATTTTCCAACACTGTGGCATTGTCATAAAAAATCAGCCAGCTTCTCTATACTCTGCTGTTGTATGTGCCACCAGAGAACAAGGAGAAGGTTAGCCCTAGAAAGCATTCTGGCACATTTTATGTATAAAATGTTCAAGGGTTTAAATGGAAAGATAATGAACTTAAAGCTGAAAAGAGTCTTCAATCCCTGGCCTAAAATCTCCTGATTTGTATGGGGTTTTTTTACTCTCCAAACACTTTACTTATGTTTGCCCCTTAGCAGCCCTCAGGCATCACGCCTGAATCTAGTGAATTTAACAGAGAAAAAAAGGTCTGTTAAGGATTCATTGACTGTGAACCAGTACAGTATGCAGGGAGAGAATCATAGATCAAGTGTACAATGTAATGTAATGAGTTCTCATTACTGTATAAGCCTGTATTGTACAGAACTACAATATCTCAGGCATTATGATGATTTTTCCCAAGCTATACTGGGTGGGAATTCCAATGATATTCTTTTCATTAAAAAAAGTATGGCCTCATGCTTAACTCTCCAACCAAGAACTCAATGGATCACGCCGGCACCCTACTGTGATGATGGCTGTGGGGAGGGGTTTCCATATTTGAGCCTACAAAATGATTGTGTGCTCTGCATAAGCCAGTCATTTATTTCCCCTAACAAAGTGTCCCAGGAAGTACAAGTATGTTAAGGTGTAGCAGTCATGGATGAATGTGCAGCATGTCAGAAGTGACATGCTCACTTAGTTTTCCTTCTCTGCTTGGATGGTGCTGTCCAGTGATGTAACAACCGATTAACACCCATCCTAAATACACAAAGTAAATTAAAACCACAATGTAATGCTCTAAGCTGGTAAATTTGGGGCCTAAAACAGACAAAAGCATGAAAAATAAGTTCTTATTTAGAGCTGAAGCTGTTCTTCTCTTATTTTTTTCTGTACCCTCAGAAAAATCCATCAGTAATTTCAGGCTGTGATGGGTAGAAATGTCTGAGAATAGCTCGTCAGTTGAGGGGTTTTTCTCAAGCCTTTCCCAAGGAGGCAGGTATAGGCTTGGGGGGATTTTTTGGAAAGAGAAGGGGGGCTTCAAGTGGCCCTGCCCTTAGTTCTGGGGGTGTCGCAGGTGGTGGCAGTTCTAGACACAGGAGAAACTTGTGTCTTGGGGAATTTTTAACCTAAGCTGGTAAAATAAGCTTGGGGGGTTATTTTTTTTTAATGTGGGTCCCCACATTTGTACCCTAAAGTTCAGAGTGGGGAGGCAATCCTGACATAGTTGGCAGTGGTGGGATGAAATTCTGTGGAACCAAAGACACAAAATTTTAAATACAACATTTTCTTTTCTCTTTCTTTTTTGGTTAAGGCAAGCAGGCAGTCTGTTAAACTGTAAACAAGCAAAGGTTTTTTTCTAAGCTGTGAGTGCTAACGATCTCTCCGGGAGATGCAGGGCAGGGTCTTTAGTTGCTTAAAAACCGTGGCTAGGAGAACAGGTTTGGTTGGTCTTTGCTTTTTTTTTTTTTTTTTTTTTTTATTTGTAGCTGCTGGAAACTGGTCCATCAAGTTCTTCTTGAGACTGGAACCAGAGTTTTGGGTTTTTTTCTCCCTCTGTTGGTAAGCAGAGGATTAGCACGCTGCTGAAAAATTCACAAGTGGATTTTTTTTATTTCTTCCTAGCCATCAAGTTAGGGTAAATTAAGAATAGGAAGGCTAGGTTGAGTGCAAGAAAGCTGTTTGATTTACCTGATAGCCCACAGCAAATGACAGAAAAAACAAAGGATCTTCCCTCCCTCCTAGTTTAAAAGCATCTTCGGTTGCCATTGGTTCTTTTGGTCAGGTGCCAACCAGGTTTGTTTTAGCTTTTTAACCCCTTATAAGTAAACAGGAATTTTAGGCTACTTTATACTTATGATAACCCTTTCATAAGCCAACTTTGTATTTCAGGGGTTGGCAAACTTTGACTCCCGGCCCATCAGGGTAAGCCTCTATTGGGTTGGGACATTTTGTTTCCTTGGAGCATCCTCAGACACAGAGCCCCTCAGTTCCCTGTGGCTGTGGTTTCCGTTCCCAGACAATGGGAGATGTGGGAAGTGGCCCTGCTTCCTGCAGCTTCCATTGGTCGGGAATGGCGAACCAACTTCCCAGAGCTCCCATTGGCTGGGAATGGCAAACCGCAGCCATAGGGAGTGGAGGGGCTCCATGCCTGTGGGTGCTCCAGGTAAACAAAACGACAACATATTAGATAATATTCAATTAAATAGTTCCATAGGGATTTAAATAATCAAATTTTGGTGTAGACCCGTTTATAAGCTCTTTGATGCTGCATTTTTTTTACGAAAAATACTCAGTTTATGAATGAGTATATACGGTAGTTAGTGCTTCTCTTTTATGCATTTAAACTCCAAGGACGCAGGCATCACATTTTCCTTCATCAAGCAGAATATACACATGGCTGGGGAGAGGGGAGGTGTCACGAAATCAACAGAATCAAAATATGTAGCTGTGAGCCTGGGCTAGGAGAAAACGCTGTGCTAGTTTCCTGCTGTCCAGTGCTGACACTATGAACTGTCTAGGGTAATTCTACTTGCTCAGATGAAGGTGCAGATGGAAACATAGTGCTAACAAAACAGAATGCATGTACTGCACAAGTGGATTCTAGTTGTATCAGGAAGATGGGAAAAGCCACCTCTTATTGCACACTGTGCCCTTCTTCCTGAATAATCTGCAGGTGTTAGGCTTGGGAAATCCAATCTGTGGCAGTGCTTTTGATTCTCACACCGAGGAAGACCTCTCTTCTCATGCTGCTGTTGTGGAAATTAACCACACGCATTGTGTTTTATCAGAAACATCTGAGGCCTTTATTAGGTGTACCACAAATACAATTGCATGCAAGAGGTGACAAGTTCTTGACTGTCCAAAGACTGCCGAGGAGTTGCCCACCGGACAGAAAAATTTACACCTTTTATACATCAAAACCGCAATAAATGACGTAAGCAAGCTTCCATTATGATGTCTCCTATGGAACAAACAAGCTGGTGACTAAAAGGAAATTTTACAAGTAACGATGATGTGTAAGACCTTATAGGATCTTGCAGTTAGCGGTGTCCTAAGGTTGGCATTTAGCAATCTTCTTTCCCCCAGTTTGCATTAGCTCAGAAAAGCAGAAGTGTATAAAGGTCAAGCAGTAAAAAGCAAGTTGAAAGTTTTCCTTTGGGCAAGTCCAGGCCTGTTAGTCTGGACAAGTCTGGATAAGTCTAGTCAAGTCTAGGCCTATCAGTCTTTTCTCTGTCACTGTAATGCAAGAGCTCACAGCTGTAATTTCAGACATAATGCAATGAAGTGGAATGGGATAATAAGAGCAAGGAAGGTTTGAGGAGCAAGGGCAGGAAACATCCTGTCAGATTTCAGTATCATTGTGCAGCATCGTATAGTAAGGATATACACGTATACATACACCTGCACACTCAGTTAAAAAGTAAATGGTAGCATTGGTCACTTCTGGTATGCATTATGGTATTCTCCAGTCTGGTTTTGATAGTTATGGGAGAACAGGACTTAGGTCAGCCCTACAGTAAAATACAATTGGACTAGGAAGCCAGTGAGTTCCAGGTGAGAGTTCCTGTGCTAGTAAAAGTTGAACTTCCACCGTGCTTCCTTACCAGATGCTATGAGCTGGCTCAATACATTGTTGGTTGATATGTCGGCCTCGTGCACTTTTCCTTCAACAGCTAGGAACATGCACAATCCTGCAGAGACCATTTTCCTGCTAAGAGGAAAACTGCATTTTTATGAATCAGAGCTGAAGGCCAACCGACCCCCTGTGCTGTGTCTAGCTAGAATCTCCAATTGCTTCACACACTTCTACCGCCACTTCTTCTGTCGGTTTATATTCAGTCAGGAGCACCTCACATAGTATGAGTGATTGAGCCAAATAGCAGAGAACCTGAAGTCTTTGAACAATAATGAGCATTGGCTTAAGAGGCAGAACAGCTGCTCAGAGGGGAACAGCAACACGTACACTCTGGGAGAAAATCTACAGCTTGGCTCTAATCTAACACTGATCTATTTCTTAAAGGCAAAGCTAAGCCCTGATACTTCAGAGTAGGAATTCTCACTGAAATTCTCGCCTTTGTTAATGATCATCCACAAGTAAAATTATGGGCATCCTGTGATTTCACTGAAACAAACAATATAGGTGAAATGTGGTGGTGTTTTTTTATATGAAGTATCCAGGGGTGAAAGTAAGTTAAAGGACTTATCGGTATGCTGGAAGTCCTGATCAGGGGCGTGGCCTCAACCGGAAGAGGAGGGGGCTTAAAGCCTCCAGCCCTTTAAATCAAGATTTAAAGGGCCCCGGGCTCCAGCTGCCACCACAGCAGAGCCTGGGCCTTTTAAATCACTGAGGAGCCTTGGGGGCTCCCCGCTCTGGCAGAGCTTTAAAGGTCCCGGGGCGGTAGCGGCAGCCAAATCTCTGCAAAGCGCTGCTGCTGGAGCCCTGGGGTAGCGCCCATGGAGCCCCAGGGCCCCTTAAATCCCCTCCAGAGCTCCACTGCCACTACCCCAGGGCTCTGGCAGCAGGGCGCAGGTGGGGATTTAAAGGGCCCTGGAGCTCCAGCTGCCTGCTACCAGCCCGGCCCTTTAAATCCCCGCCAGAGCCCTGCAGCCTGCGCCCTGGTGTAGCGGCAGCAGGACTTTGGCAGAGACTCGCTGCTGCTCCCCAGGGCTATGGCAGCAGGAATCTGGAGGGGATTTAAAGGGCTCGGGGCGGTAGAGGCTGCTGCAGTCCCGAGCCCTTTACATCCCGAGCCGAGCCCCGCTGCCGGAGCCCTGGAAGAGTGGCGGTGGGTTCTGGCGCAGCTCTGCAGCAGCTGCTACCGCCCCAAGCCCTTTAAAACCCTCCTGAGCCCTGCTGCCGTAGCCCTGGGGAGCAGCGGCAGGTCTCCGGTGGAGATTTAAAGGGCTCCGGGGCGGTAGCAGGGCTGGAGCCCTGGGACCCTTTAAATCCCTGCCGGAGCCCACTGCCACGCTCCCAGGGCTCCGGCAGCACGGCTCTGGCGGGGATTTAAAGGGCCGGGACAGTAGCAGGCAGCTGGACCTCCGGGGCCCTTTAAATCTCTTCCTGAGCCCTGCTGCCAGAGCCCTGGGGAGCGGCGGCGGGTCTCCGGGTGGGACTTAGAGGGCTCCGGAGCGGTAGCAGGGCTGGAGACCTGGGACCCTTTAAATCCCTGCCGGAGACTCACTGCCGCTCCCCAGGGCTCCGGCTGCGGGGCTATGGCGCGGATTTAAAGGGTCCGGGCGGTAGCGGCTGCCGCAGCCCCGAACCCTTTAAATCTCCGCCTGATCCCTGCTGCCGAAGCCCTGGGGTAGTGGCAGGGGTTCCAGAAGGGATTTAAAGGACCAGGGGCTCCGAGCCCTGGGCCTTTTAAATCACCGCCAGAGCCCCGGGGGTCCTGGCTGCCAGTACCCCAGAGTTCTGGCGGTGGGGCTCTGACTGGAATTTAAAGGGCCTGGGGCTCCAGCTGCTGCTGGGAGCCCCAGGCCCTTTAAATTGTCTCCTGAGGAAGCCGATCCCGGTACGATGCACTGGCTCTTGCAGGTACACCGTACCGGCACGTATGGGTTTACTTTCACCTCTGGAAGTATCTCACCCACATTATTGAATTTTCTCAAGTATATTGATATAGAGATGTTGTATGTCCAAGCTGCAAAACCCCACTGAAAACGTATGTACAATGATAGTCCCAACATTGTTTTCTTTCGTACCTCGACAGACAGTTGATCCAGCTGCATGGAGTTGCGGCTATTAAACTAATGCTAGCAGAGAAATCTATTTTTAAAACCACACACATTTCTAACTGAAGAAATTCAGCTAGCTATAGATTTGTTTCTCATAGAATGTTTTACAATGGATAACAATTCTATTTCCCTTTATAGAACATATATCTGAACAAATGCATTTTCATAGAACAAAGTGGTTCACACTTGAATAACATTCAGTTGTAGTGTTCATATTAAGTGCCTGTGGTAATGCTGATAGTAGCTCCATGAAAATGACTGTCCAGGCTCATCTGATCTGGAGAGTGGAACAAGACTGTCTTCTCCCCAACTCTGGCTTTGTTGTCCTTGCTGCCCAGTATATCTCTGAGTGCTGGAAATACCAGTGAGTGTTGGCCCAACATGTTACTAATGGTGTAGATTGCTTACTTAAGAGCCTGTGACTTAGCTTTCTTATATAATTTATAAGTGATGCAGCTATATCAATAGTAGTCTATACCAGCCTTCCCCCAACATGCTATTAAAAACTCCCTGTGCCACAACAACTGTTTTTCTGCTTATCCCGTAGATTAAAATATGTATTAAATTGATAGTTATACTGTTAAACACACACACACAAAGATATAATAAGGAAATGATAATATAGGTACAAAAAAAATGAATATTAATTTTGTTATACTTACTCAGTATGAAACCTGGTGGTGGTGCCAATTAACAATTCTATCAAGACGCAGGGGGTATCTTCGACAAGCACACTCACATGTCATGATCAGTGTTCACACTGGCTCAGTACTGTGTTTTCACTGATGTCATGGGTGAAAATCCAGCTTTGAGTAAGAAGGCAGTGCTCAACAGTATCAAAACTTTGAGTGCTGTAGGAGAACCTGTGATGTATTCACCGGAACACTCACACCAAAATGTCTCCAGTATCACCTCATTGAAGATGGTTCTGAGGGAGCTGTCTGATGAAAAGTCAATGAGCTCTTCTAACCATTTTGATGGGACAGAGGATGGAAGTTTAGCTTTAATGTTCTCACTAAAGGGGTTTGTAGCCCATTGGTGGGTGTAGTGTCTTGTTCCGTTGGGAGCTCAGGAAAATAAGCATGAAACTTGTTAAGTAGACCAGATAGAAGTGCTGCTAGCTGAGGTTTGATTACATCAAAGTCCATGTTTTGTTACTGAATGAAAGAATGTAAGAGAGCTCACACATATCAGAAGCCCCCCCCCCGGCCCAACATGCAATTTCTAGAGTTGTAGTTTTCTTTTGAATGCTTCAATTCTTTCATACTGAGCAATAAAATTAGTGCTCCCACCTTGCATACTTTTGGACAGCTTATTATAGTGAATATTTATTTTATTATACTGAATATATCTGCGCGGTAACCCAGTTTTGCCAGCCATGTGTCATTTTTCAGCACATTGGCAAGTTCAGGTTTCTTATTGGCTAAGAAAGTGCATATCTCTTCCTTGAGATTAAATATACAGGTATGCTTCTGCCTCGAGAGAGCCATCTCGCCACTGTATGCATGAGTGAGGAATGGTATTCTGCACCCACTTCCTCACAAAGTGCAGCAAAGCATCTTGAGTTTGTTGCTCTGGATTTAATAAAATGAATGAGTGTTACTGCTGTGTTCAGAACACTGTGGAGACCTGGTTCAATATCTTTCACAGCAAGCGCCTCTTGGTGTAAAAAGCAGCATGTCCGAATAGGGCGAAGTGCAACGGCTTTTATTTTTTTGCACAACATCAGACTGCTTTCTGGTCATTGTTGTGGCTCCATCAATTCAGACACCCCTCACCCCGCCCCCATGCAATTAGTCCAGCTGATTTCTGCTGAAATCATAAAATCATCTAACAGTTTGAAAATGTTCTCCAACTTTGTTGTCATCTGGGACTTGTTGCAAAACAAAAAAATCTTCCTTTATTTCCTTATTCCACACATGCCGAACTTAGGCAAGTAAATGGGACATTTTTGAAATGTCTGTGGATTCATCTAGTTGTATAGCAAAATCATTGTCATGCAGCCGAATGATGTCTTCTGACATAAAAGTGATCCATCATTTGACAACATGATTTGACATCAGTATTTTTGCCAGTAGCTTGGCTTTTTCCTTCTCCGAACACTTCCTTTGTGATTTCAGTAGCACATGGCATTATCAAAGTCTCAGCAATTTTATGCAATGTTTTTTTTGCTCTAGCAGTTTTCTATACCACTATGTAGGATGACCTTGCAAGCTTTTTATCTGCAGTAGTTGTGGATTTCATTACTACTTTAGCACCAAGCAGTTCCTTGGTCTTTCACTCAAAAAATGAATTTTGGTTGTCCTTATAAATTTCATGCTTTGTAATTAAGGGTTTCAACCATTCATTAGACAGTACATGGAAACAAATTACACACTGCGGTCGAGGTATATCTCCACTTCCAGAACAAAGAAAACCAAAATTCAAATAGCTGTCTTTTTGTATTTCCTAAATGTTGCAAGGTTAGTAATAGCATTATGTTTCTCACTCGTACCACCTCCTTGGTGTTTTTCAGTTCTTATGGTGATTGAACTTGAAGGAAGTTTGATATCATCACTCTGTGGGTTTTGATGTTTTGAAGCTGATGGCTGAATTAAGAATTTATCCATATCTGATATTTATTATTTGTGTTTACAATTATTTTCTCTATGCTGTGTAACTTTTTGTGCTCCTGCTGAAATAGCTCCTTTATAACAGATGTCAACGGAGAACATACTGTGTAACCTGAGAATGTGAACATGTTAGTTTCTGTGCATTTTTAGACATACTAAGCCAATAGGTTTCAGCATATCATGTAGGGAAATTAACATGCACTCTGGTTAAAATAAAAAAAAAACAATGTGTTGAAGTAACACAAGGTGTAACAGCTTTTATTTTTGTATGATCTCTGGTTTATTTTGGTGGGGCACCTGAAACCTCATTGTAGCCTCCCAGGATGCTGCCCCAACCCCTGGCTGAGAACCAGAAGTCTATACCAAGTTAAGTATCCATCTTGTTTTTTGTAGCATTCTCTTCTAAAGATCAGATCCCAAAACTCTTTCATTTTTTAAAAAAATGAAGAAATGTTTCTCTTTGTCTTTACAGTTCATTAATCTACGCTTAATTCGAGCTCCATGCTGCCTCCATGTATCAATAAAACACAATGCAATCTGTGCATAGCTTAGGGTATATATTCACGCACACACAATATACAGGTAAAATAAATCCAGAAGAAATTCCTTTAGGCAACTGCTGCCCCCTTGTTCCAGACAGATTTAGGGTAACGCGGTAAATGTCCATGCAAATAGTTAAATATTAGTTCATTTCTTGCAGGCACTGTTTAATATAGCCACACAGTCCCTCTCTAATTCCTGCAGAAGCAGCAGAAAGGACAGTTAGCTTCTCAGCAGAAATGGACAGCGGGGTTTGTGGTGCCGTGGCAGGAGGGCCACCAGAGTCGGCAAGGGAGGGAGGGTGGCCTGGTGCTTTGTTTCCAGTATGGGAAACCTGCTTACAAGGCTTGCGTGCTTCAGGTGGTAGTGGGCACTAAACTGCCTTTTGTGCCTTTGAAAAAACGTGGGTGGGCTGGCAAGACAAAGGAGACATCCACAAATAAACAAGATGTCCCCTTAGTGGGATGTTACTCTTCTGAGGTAAAAATTCTGTGCTTCCTGTGCTTCAGCTAGACACTCTTCAGTGAGGGTGCTCCATCAGGCGAACCAAATACATGCACTGCCCATGGCCTGGCTCCTAAGTGAAATCCTTAGGGTAGAGAGTCAGTGGCTCTGGGCACAACTTTGGCTGTGCCCGCATCATCCAGTATTTGGGGTAGGAGGAACTGGATGCAAACTTCTCCTGCTCTCAGTGAAGAGAAACTGCCCAGCAGAGAAACTTCAGGGCCAATAAGAAGCTGGAGGATGTTGTAGAAATGGCCAAAGATTTGAGTTTGCGGGTCTCAATAGTAGTAGGAGATGAGAGCATGTGAGAGGCACTGGGAGGCTTTGAAACTGTTCTGAGAACCAACAACTAACTTATTCGATCTGCAGAGAATCCTGGCCTCACAGAGTTCGCTCCCTCTGTGCCATAGAAGAGGCTGCTCAGGATACAAAAAACACATTCAAACCTGAGTGCAGACTTTGAAGGAAGAGAGTGAAAAGTTCCCAGGATTTAAATCGATTGGATGGGTGGAGAAGCCCGGAGTGTTTGGGGAAAAAAACAGAAACTGAGAAGCGGAAGATTGTGTCTGAATTAGACCAATTGCGCCAGTTTATGGAGGAACAAGAGCAGCGACTCATGGTCTGGCTGGGAGAGCTGGACAAGAAGATTGAACAAGAAGGAAAAGGTAACCAAACTCTTGGAGAGGTCCCAACCTAGTGATCTGATTAGTAGATAGATGGGAACTGTGAGCAGCCAGCTAGTAAGTTCCTGCAGGACATCAAAAGCACCTAGGGTGACCAGACAGCAAATGTGAAAAATCGGGATGGGGTGGCAGGTAATAGGAGCCTATATAAGAAAAAGACCCCAAAATCGGGACAGTCCCTATAAAATCGGGACATTTGGTCACCCTAAAAGCACCTTGAGCAAGTGTGAGAAAGCAGTGTTTAAGAAGCTGGTACAGATTGCTCCTGCACTGGAAAAGAGACTAATTTATCAGAAAAATATTGCTCTAAAGATGGATCTGAGGAAATTTAAAGTTCCAAGACAGGATCTAGGAAAGGAAACCATCTGTCTGTGATATACACAGAGAGGAGCTTTGCCCATTTAGCTGCTAATGTAAAACCCATCTAAAGAGTAATGAATTACGTACTTGGGCAAATCACTTAATCTCGCTGTGCCGCAATTCCCCACCTGAGGAACAAGAATTATAGCACTTCCCTACTTTTCATGGGTGTTAGGAGGATAAACACATTAGTGATTGTGAGGCGCTCAGATTCTGTGGCAAGAGGCCAGTTAAGTACCATACATGGATTTATTTCCCAACTGAAGGAAGAAGAAAGTACAAGAAGGGGGTTGGTGTCGTGAGTTACCTTTCTTCCCCGCCAAAAAACAACAAAAAATCCCTCTAAGATGTTTACAGTAATCATTTTGACTTGTTAACTCCTGTGAACTCCTCTTCTCATTCGTATGTGATCATTTCAGGTTGAAAAGTCAGCTTTTATTCTTTTTAAATAGTAATTTTTAAAATCAATTCTGACATGCAATGCATTTTTTAAACATTACTTAAAACCCTTCCAACTTCTTTGTATAATGTTTATCCAATATAAACATGTACACTTTTATAGAAAGATAAAGTACACATTTATAGAAAGTTATACATTTTTTAAATGATTAAAAATAAAAATCAGCCCCATTAAGGCTTATTAAATAAGGAATTGTTATTTACTCCTTCTCATAACACAAGAACTAAGGATCACTAAATGAAATTAATAGGCACAGGTTTAAAACAAAAGGAAGTATTCACACAATGAACAGTCAGCCTGTGGAACTCTTTGCCAGAAGATGTTGTGAAGACTAAGACTATAACAGAGTTCAAAAAAGAATTAAATAAGTTCATGGATGATAGGTCCATCAATGGCTATTAGCTTGGGTGGGCAGGGACAGTGTCCCTAGTCTCTGTTTGCCAGAAGCTGGGAATGGGTGACAGGGGATGGATCACTTGATGATGATCTGTTCTGTTCATTATATCTGGGGCACCTGGCATTGGCCACTGTCGGAAACTGGGCTAGATGGACCTGTGGTCTGGGCCAGTATGACCCAGAATGACCTTTGGTCTGGCCCAGCATGTTCTATTGTGAACGTCATTTGTTTTGCAAAGAGATAAAAACATCTGGTTGATGAGGTACAGTCAGATATTTCCCACAAAGAATTCTAGGCCTCCCAGTTTTACCCACTGTGTATATTTAGCCAAAAGATTAGTAAAAGCCAGTATGGCTACAAACACCTTGAAAAATATCTATATTAACATCCATGGGAGGCTTATTTTAAAAAATATTAGGCAGATTTTTATGACTCTGCTAAACTGGGGAGCTAATGGCTAAAAGTGGTCTGAGCACAGGTCTTCTTCCAGTCCATAACTTTGCTTGTTGTCTGTAGGTATATTAGAAGAAGTGAGATTGCCGTTTCATCTCCCAAGCTCACATCCCACAAATGGGAGAGACAGAGATAACTAACAGGAATGCTAATGGACACTCGTAACCATGTTGGGGTGTTTTAATGGGGGTGGCTTATTTTTTATTTGTTAACCAAAAGGGTACACAGGGCAGATGGCTGCCCTCTTTAAGCACCCTTGTCCTGCGAAGGGGACCTCGTGTTGCATAGCCAGTGTGTTGTGGAAGAGGTGAGCAGATGGGTTCCTGTCTTTACTACCTAGATGAGGAGCCAATTGGTGGCTTCTTCCTGCCATTTCAGGATTTCCTCCTGCAGGTGCTACCATGCCACCTCTCTCTTTTTGCGCATCCTGCCCTGTGAGTTCATCTCCCTCTCAGACTCACAGGGAAGAGCAGCACCGTAGCATGTGGCCTCACTGGCTCCCACTACAGACATGCCTGGGCCAGTTCTGTGGAAATGGGAGGTGGGCAAGTTGTTGGGGCTGCATTTGGAAAAGGTTGGGGAGCTAGTCTGATGTGATGGGCGGCAGGTGACCCCTGGCCTTTGGCTCTGAGATGGGGTCTTTGGCATGTGGCCTAGTACATCTGGCTTCCTCCTGTGGTTCCACCTCTGGCCATTGGTCACAGCATGCCTCATTTCGGGAGGCCTCGTTAATGGTGCCAGCAGGAAGCTACATCTGTTTGCTCTGCCATGAAGTTAAATGTTCCGACACATTGGGGCACCTCCTATCCCTGGCTGTTTCTTCCCCACTAGCCACTTCACTTTCACCTTCTCTCCCACTTTTGTGTGCATGTGTTTTTTACAGGAGCCAAGGAATCTTTACTAATCTTGACCAATGTCACACACTGAAAGCGGAACTCAAAATGGCTGCTCTAGGGCTTCCTCTTCCAGTTTGAAGTGTCAAAACAAAACATTATGATGGGAAATGGCTAAATATTACATTTCGACTTTCATCATTCTAAACTCTTCAGAATATTTTCTTCTGCAATTTTTTTCACACTTTAACTTTTTCTGTTCAGATTCAAGGAAGGGAAACTAGTTTTGAAATGTCAACATTTTCCATCGGACAAAATCCCACCTCCTGACCAACTCTACTTGTCAGTGTTTGGAGGGCAGCCTGCTTGGCGTGAGTAGGCAGAAAGTCTCTTTCAGAGTGACTCCCCACACGTGTTTCAAAATGCAGGAGCTGCTGCACCTTCTCTGGAGGAAATGTCTGCGGAGATGCACTTGTGATGCCGGAGAGAAAGCTGTGACATTTTTGTCTTTGAAGTATCAGCAGGAGCCACTCACAGAGAAACCATAATAGACTTTAATTCTGCCTTATTTATACCCAGGCTGCCACTGACTGGTTACCAGGCTGCAAGAAAAAAGCTTTTCAATTTTTGTAAGAACCTCTGATTTTTTCTCCTGCTGGGAGCAGCTTAATTACCAACCCAGAACTATTTCAAAGGCAGAATCACCTGCCCCTGGGGCTGATGCTGGCATTGGAAGTGCATTTTCCAGCTGACTTTGGAGGTTTGGGGCACTGGAGATTTTTATTCATTATCAATTTTTTTTTTTTAAAAAAAGCAAATAATAAATAATCATAGGTTTTTTCTCTGCCCTTGTCTGTCTTGGGAAAATCAGTCCAGAGGGAGCTGATTGTAGCTAGCATATTGTGACCCGTGATTCCGCTCCCTCAAACCCATGCAGATGGAGTCTTACTTGTAGCCCGAAAGTATTGAATGCACGGGTCAGCCAGTGCCAACTCCTCCTAGAATATGTGGGGCTGAAGGGCATGCTGTCTAATACTGGAATGGAAGAACTCTGTAGCAAGGGGAGTGAAGGCCAGGTGCACATGAATTCTAATCATGCCTCTGACCATGACTCTTCCTGTCACAGTGAGCAAATTCTCCAGGTGTAAAAGGGGGATGAAATCTAACCGTACCTCAGTGGTGTGCCATGAGGCAGCATCAGAATCCAATATGAAAGGCCCTGTGAGGGGGGGAAATTGGTTTGGAATGGGGCTTGAAAGTATTGCCCACCATGAGAAATTACAGAAATCATGTGTCAGATCCCCCCCAAAAATCACGTGGTTGAAAGAAAAAAAAATGATGTTTTTTTAAGTCTGTCTTTTGAATGTAGCTCCTGTCTGTTCCTCTGCCCATGTGTATGTGAGAATGTCAGGTTTAAAAGTCAACCTGTACTGCATGCAGAAACACATGCCTCTACATGACTGCTCAGAGGAAGACTTCACTTCCCCTCTCCTCACTCCTGAGGTAGGGGAACTGTTAGGGGCTTTCCCTTTGCCCCTCCCCTGGTTCTTGTCATGCAGACGGAAAGCAGAAGACGGGAAGTCCAAAGTCCAAGCAATGGGATGTTTATTGTGGTTAATTCCAAGCAAGTATATCCATATCAGAGCCTTTTCCTCAGTGTTCCTGTTCCCACTCGCTCTTTTGTAGTGGGCATAATTATACCCGTAGTGCCTACTCTTCATTCCACCCCTTACAATTTATGGCCATGTTCTGTTTTGGAGGGTTATGAGTCTGGGGGCTTGGTGCCCACTCTGTGGTATCCTATGGGAGTGCAGTTGTGCTTCGGTCAGGGACAGGCATTTCTTTGGTTTTTAGTGTGTCTTATGCCTCCCTGCACATACAACCGCTTGCTGCTCCTAACCGGTTGTTTGATGTTGGCTTGAGAGAAGAGCCAGGTAGCCTTCCGGTGTGTTCGCGTATATTACACTCCCACCAGACCTAGTAACACATCAACTCTCTTCCTTATCTTTTCTCGTTATACCAACGAACCCATCTGGCTGGGCAGAAGCAACACACACCGTGTCTCTGTTCTTTGCTCACACATATTGGTAAGGATATAAGAGTACCAAAAATCAAACTCAAAATTCTACCCCAGGCTAATAAACAGGCCTACATACTAACAGGACCTACCATCCATTTCCTGTTACTATCTTGACCCACTAGCAAATCTTATCTGCCTGAGAACCTCTCTACCTGGAAACCAGCAGCACCACTTCTCTTCCCTGACTGGGTGGAATGGATTCCTCTGACCTACCTTGCCACCAGGCTGGAGAAGCTGCCGTTTTAACCCTAACATCTCCCACCCCATCAATGCCTTTGCATCCCCCTCTCAATCTCCTTCCGCTTCTCCTTGCTCATCACATCCACCTTTAAGTGTCTCTGCTGCTCCTCTCAGTCCTCCCTCTGTCCTGTCTATCCCCCTGACTCATAGAATGGCAGCCATTTTGCCTTTGAGCGTGGCTTCAGTTTAATTGAAAACAATGTGAGGTGGCAGCCAACTTTAAAGGCAGCCTGACTTCCACATGCAAATAGACTGTAGGGAAATGGTGGCCATCTTGATGGCTTCAGCCCCCTTGACTGTAATAGGAGAAGGGCAGCAAAGATAATCAAGGGTATGGAATGGCTTCCATTGGAGCAAAGGCTAAACAAATTAGGGCTGTGTGATGGAGTCAGACCAGAAGGATATAGGAGAGTGCTGGAAGGCAGGTATATTAGTCTCAGGATGTGCAGGTCCTTGTTCCCTGGATAGCCAAACAAAGGCTACTCCAGGCCAATCAAGACACCTGGGGCCAATTAAGAACCTTCTAGAAAGGAGTAGAAACAGCTAGCCTAATTGGGACACCTGAAGCCAATCAGGGACTGGCTGAATCCAGATAAAAACCTCCCAGTTAGTCAGGTGGGCTGTGGGTGTCAGGAGCTGTGGAAGGAAGTTATGCTGTTGGTGAGACTGAGTGGTGGACAACATATCATCCAGAAGGAAGGAGGCCCTGAGGTAAGGGTGAAGTGGAGTTTGAAGAAGTGGGGACTGCTGTGGGGAAGTAGCCCAGGGAATTGTATTGTGTTTTGTGGATAAAAGGTCAGCCATCTTAGCTGATACTATTAGGGTCCCTGGGCTGGAGCCCGGAGTAGAGGGCGGGCCCGGGCTCCCCCCTTTCTGCCTCCCCTAATTAGTCTCTGAGATTGGGAGACAATAGAGACTGTGCCAGGAAGGATAGCTTCTCCTCACTGGTTCATGATGAAAATGGCTCAATAGACTGTGACCTTGTCTCCAGAGAGAGAAGGGCTCCGTGGAGGGTCACAGTGAGCCTCTGAGGCTAGTGAAAATCCGCCAGGAAACGCAGGATCCACGAAGATAAGGACAGAGCTTTGTCACAGCTGTTAATCTTAGAAAAGAGATGACTAAGAGGGGATATGCTAAAGGTCTAAAAACACATCAATGATGTGGAGAAAGGGAATTGGGGAATCTTATTTACTTTTTCTCACAATACAAAAACCAGCAGTCATCTGATTAAATTAATAGGTAGCAGTTTAATACAAACAGAAGGGTGCAGTCCTGAACTTTATCAGGCAGGAGCCCCGCAGAAGTGCTCTCAAGTTCGTAGTTCTGTCAAACACCAGATACCAGATTTACTGGTATGATCAAGTGGCTTTTGGGCCACTCCGTAAACCCCATTTTACTGGCTGATCAAACCAAGTTGGCAGTAGTTTTCCACTACAGCACCCCACACGCATCCCAGCTTCCCTGACATCCATCCCACTCACTGCAGCCCCCAGCATGTCAGTCCCTTGGCCACAGCCCCCAACATCCCAGCCCCTAACCCCATCTCCCTCAAGCATCCCCCACGCATTGTTACCAAACAGCCTCTCCAACACTCCTCATAGCCCACCAACTCCCCCCAGCCCCTCACCCAGCCCAGAGACTTTCTTGACTGCTCACCATTGCCTCAGGGTCAGAACTCCACTCCCCTCCTGGGCTAGCGTAGCTCCTCTGAATCCCAGTCACCCAGCCGCTCTGCTTACTCTCATCGCCCACACCAAATTTGAGGGAGACGTGGCATTGTGACCTGGCACACAGAGTCACAGAACCACTCAGATTTGACTCATGGAGTTGCCCCTCTGTGATGATGGAGTGGTCAGTCCAAACCCCATTTGCTCAAATTTGGCCTGGTTGCCCCTTCTCTTCATGACAAGAGGGGCCAAATATGAGCGGTGCTGAGACCACATGCACCAAGGGAACTGCCAGGGCATTGCCCTGGCCTGGAGTTCAGCTGCCTGAGTGACATTCAGTACTGTTCCAACAGCACGACTCCCCTGCTGTTACAATGCAGTGAGTGATGACAGAGCCTATTTAAACCTTAACCTGAGAATTTCCCTTAGGCAGTTTGGTGCCTCAGAGCATCACTGAGCCGTGAAACAAATAGAAGATAAGTTTCAGTTAGAGTTAGAAACATGGCTCCCAATACAGAGGCGCCTAACTGGGCCAGTAAATTTCAAATACCATTGAATTTTCAGGAGATGGGAAAGGTGCAGGCTTACCAAAGTGAGCATAGAAAGCTATTTTCTGGTGGCAGGTCTAGTAATACAACCCTGTGGATTATTATTATTTTGTATAACACTAGTTGCATGGGATGTTGCATATTCTTCTGGGAAAGACAGCTGGCTTTTTCCCCAAAGAAATTATGAGTAACCCATCCTGACCCATCCAAATTGCTGTGTGTCTTACTGCTAAATCATAGCATCATCTCTACGAAGCAGAAACAGAAGTCGTCACTACTGAATATTGTGTCCATAATATTTAACCTGTGTCGTGAAGAGTCTGAATCCCCTTTCCCAAAGATACAGAAGAGATGCGGTAAGAGAAAAGGAGAACAGTTACATCTTTTATTCTGTCTTGATATTGCTCTTTTTAGAGTAAGGAAATCACAACTCTTATAAACAATGAAACCAGATTGCAATAATACTAAATAATACAACGTATAATCTTTTTTTACAAGACTTTATTCATTAGTGGATCCAATAAATTGCTGAAGTAATGTTTCTGCAGTGCTAACTTTACAGTAGAAGAAAAGGTTTGGCCTACATGCAAGTTCTGATATATAAACTGGACTTCAGACGCCTGTAATGTGAGAGTGGTGGCCAGCTAATAAGGTAGCAGTTTAACAATTTCTCCCATTATTCATAGATTTGTAAGACCCGAGGGAGACCATTATGATTATCTAGTCTAACTTCCTGCATAACATGGGTCATAGACTTTGCCCAGGGATTCCTGAAGTGGGCGGAATAATATTTTCATGGGACTTTGAAAATGTAACACAAATTTCTAACTCACAGGATAAAATTGCAGCTAAGAGCATCTGGGATACTTATCTTCATTATTTTAAGAAAGCAGAAGACTGCAAATGGATTGAATATAGGAGAGAAGTTCATGGGGAGGAGGGAATTAACAGATTTGGAATTTATGTCTTATGGTTTGAAAGATGAGAGAGGCTCTGATGGATGTTTTCTTTGGCCTGGAAACTCTAAGGCGTCGTCTACACTAGCACTTTCTCAGCAAAACTTTTGTCTGTCAGGAGGTGTGAAAAAACACACCACATGACAGACATAAGGTTCATGGACAAAAACGCTGGTCTGGACAGCACTAGGTTGGTGGGAGATGCTAACTCCATTCTTTGGAGATGGTTTAATTATGCCGGCAGGATAGCAAAGCATGGCTACACTGGCAAACCCGTGTAGGATCCGTAGGGTAGACATAACCTTAGACTAATACCCAGGCTGCAGGTATTGGCAGGCAGGATGTACTCTTGTTTGAAAAGGACTGCACTGTTCTAGTATGTGCAAAACTTCTTCCTGTTTATCTTTCCCCTCCATTATCTCCAGGAAACAGGAAGAAAAAAAGATATTGGGACCAAGCTTTGAAAGCTTGTAGGGTAGGGGTAGGCAAACTTTTTGGCCCAAGGGCCACATCGGGGTTCAAAATTGAGTGGAGGGCCGGGTAGGGAACACTGTGCCTCACCAAACAGCCTGGCCCCATCCCCATCCGACCCCCACCCACTTCCCGCCCCCTGACTGCCCCCCCCCCAGGATCCTCCCGCATCTAAGCCTCCTTGCTCGTTGTTCCTTTACTACCCCCTCCAGAGACCCTCCCACTATAACTGTCTCCCCAGGACCCTATCCCCTATCTAAGCCCCCCTGCTCTTTGTTCCCTGACTGCCCACTCCTGAGACCCTCCTCCACTCTAACCATCACCCCCTGGGATCCCACCCCCTATCAAAGCCCCCCCCCCGCCCCCGCTCCTTGCTTACCACACTTGGCCCAGCGCTCCAGCCCGGGACAGCAGGGCTGGTGGCTTGCTGCGCTGGGGCTGACACTCTGGCCTGGGGCAGCAGGGCCAGCGCCTTGCCACGCTCGGCCGCTCCCTCCAGCCCGGGGGGAGCAGGGCTGGCGGTTTCTGCATTCAGCCTTGCACCACGGCCCAGGAGAGCTGGGCCACTAGCTCTGCTCCCCCAGCTGGAGCTCGCAGGCTGGATAAAAATGGCCCTCGGGCTGTCGTTTGCCCACCGCTGTTGTATAGGGACTGCTGACCCTAGGAGGAGGATGTCACCAAGTTTGAATAATGGCTTTACATTCAGGAACATGACACATGAATTCAAAGTGGAGCAAGGGAGGGCTGATCCAAAGCAGCTAGCAACAAGCCCTGAGTACCAGACAGTGCAGAGTTGGGCTCTCATAGGTTGAAGACCATGGAAACTGGATGTGCCTGAAACAGTCTCTGAGGATCTGCTCTTTATAAGAGGTGGAGGAAAGGGAAGTATGTGTGCATTTTGCATCAGCCTTTAGGCTACCACAAAATGCTCCCCCCAGTATGCTAGTGCTGCCTCCTCCCTACTGCTTTTTCAGCCGCATCTAGTAGGTGGAGGGCCCTGCACTCCCCAGAATGAACAGCAGAAGTGTAGGGACTTCTGGAGTAGCATTACCCAAGGGAGGGGGTTGCTTTGGCTGACAAGGAAAACACGTCTGAGAGTGGGTGAGAATGTTCTCTTGTCGAAGCGGATTATTAAAAGGCAAATAAGAGGACCATGTATCGTTTCAATGAAGAGGAATGGTTACTATGGCAGCACCCGGCCAGGAGCACTGCTCCCGAAGAGTTTAGGATCTCAGTGTTCTCGCTAATGCAGGCATGTACAAGATGTTTGTGACATGAATCTTAGCACTGGCACTGGGGAGCGTGGATCACGCTGAGGTGTCGGGTTGTTCGCTGGCCTCCTTCAAAATTTGTGGCAGGACACAATGCTGCCTACATCTCTTTTTAATGGGCGCTCTGAGCCCTGGTCTACTCTGAGGGGGTAGGAATAGCATAGCTGAAGTCAACGTATATAGGTCGACTTACTGTGGTGTCTTCACGGCACTGAGTCAACTGCTGCTGCTCTCCCATCAACTCCACCTGCGCCTCTTGCGGTGGTGGAGTTCCGGAGTCGACGGGAAAGTGTTTGGGGATTGATTTATCATGTTTAGACTAGATGTGAAAAATCGATCCCCGAAAGACTGATCGCTACCCGCTGGATCGGAGGGTAGTGTAGACCTGCCCTTGGTGTTTGTTATTGGTCCGGTTAGGTGCTGCAAGTGAAGCAAGATCCGTGTCTGGACATGAGGCAGCATTAACTGCAGGAAGGGGGATTGTGTCCATAATCTTTTCTCACTGCCTCTTTTCATTGTGCCTTTCATCATTAGCTGCTTTCATATCAGCCTTTCACTGAACAGTGGGGAGACTAGAGTAAGGGAAAAATGACACAAAGTTATCTTTGATTTCTGCTTTAATATAACAAAAAGATTAATGGCCAGTCAGGCAAAATTTTCCCAGAACAATTTCTGTTCGTACCAGATTCTTCTGCCAGGTGTAGTCAGCAGCAAGAAGGGCTGAGTTCAGATACGTAGGGGTTCCTTTGAAAACGAATAAACCGACCAGCTTGAGCCCCCACCCAGAAACCTGGGGACCCTTAAAAGGAAATACCTCCCTGCTGGCAATCACTGAGTCTGTATAAAACAAGGGAAACTTTATTAAAGAGAAAAGGAACACAGCATTAATTTGGGAGAACACAGCAATGGTAAACCAACAATATATTTATGTAAATAAGAAGTGGACCATCCTACCAGGTATCTTTGGCAGATTACAGCTCCTCATCTCCCCACACCCCCCGCTGTTGTGAACGTCTAATGAACAAATGTCTCTTTAACACCACATTTTCCTCCCTTCCCTGCTGGAGCACCCCACTCATGGTTTGTAGTCAGTGGTTAGTGAAGTCCCAGAGCCTGGAAGAGCACTGGGGCAGTTCCCTCTCCAGTCCTGAGGGGAGGTATATTGTCTGGCTTCTGTGAAGAGATGCTTTGCTATCACCTCTCACTGCGATGACAGACTGGCCTGAATCTGAGGGGCTCTGCCCCCTAACCTGGCTCTAGTGGTGAGAGGTGGGCTGGGATGGGAGGTGCCGTACCACCACTCCTGTACTGTCTCTTGCTGCAATGCCGTTTCCATGCTGCGTCTGGTCTGGAGGCTCTGCCACCTAACACAGCGGTATCAGTGTTGCTTCTTGTGGTGCCATGTGTGGAGAAAGTCCTTATCAATCTCCACTTAGCTCTAGCACTGTATTGTGAAGGAGGGGGTTCAATGGCAAAGTCCTTGCCACTGGGGATTCACTCCTCACCAGAAGGTCCAAGCCCGTGCCTTCCTCATTCTCGCTTTTCCTCCAGGTCACCAGGAGATGGCTGCACAGGGCTGCTCCCTTCAGGGCCTCAGACCACAGGCTTACATTCTTAAAGGTAACCTGCAACAAAACATAGGTATTTTTTCCCCTTTTGACCTGAGTAACTAGTCAAATTTTGGGGCCCTGGGGATGTTCTGGTTGGAAGTACTAATAGGTAGAGTTTGGTGTTTTCTTTGATGCCGCTTTGTTGATTTACAAAGAATGTGCAAAGTCCTGCATCACTGAATGCAGAAGGAACTATTGGAACCAATAACAAAAGGAGCAGTTCCTTAGTTTACAGCTTCAAGCCTCGTTAGCCAACAGATCCTATAGCTCTCTCGCTAGCTTTTTCCAGGGTGAAAGCTGCACTCAGAGGCTACTCCGATGCTTCCTTATTGTTTTTTTTCCCTCTGCCTCTCTCTCTGTTCTTGTCCAAGTCCTCAGTTTTTATGTGTTCTCTCACATGGTTATATTAGAAATTCCAGATGGGACTGTCTACTGTCACATTTTGTGTCCCTGGCAGGTAAGCGGCTGAAATGAGCACATTGTGGTGGGTGCATCAATCCCAAAATTTCAGTACTTCTATGCAAAGGGAGGGTGATCTGGCACCCTCTTGGTAATTTCTGTAAAATATGCATGCTATACTGTCTGTCGTGACTTTTGGGTATCTCTGATGAGTTGGGGAAGGTGTGCATAGGAATTTCTGATGGCTCTTAGTTCCAAAAGATTGATATGGAGAACTGATTCCATGGGAGACCACTTGCCCTGGACTTTGCAGTTGTTTATGTGAGCTCCCCAGCCTATTAGAGGAGCATCTGATATTAGAATCAGTGTTGCTAGGGGCTGCGTGAACGGGATGCCTGCACTGATGTTGGATGGATCTTTCCACCAGTCCAAGGAGTGTTTGACCCTGGAGGGCATTAACAGTAGCTTGTTTAGCCCATCCTTGTTCAGAGAGTAGACAGATCTGAGCCATATCTGTAAACATCTCGTGTGAAATTGCGTGTGTGGGGGCACAACTGTGCATGTCACCATTTACCCGAGAAGCTGGAGGCAATTCCTGGCTGATGTTTGTGGACTGACCTGAACTATCTCTGTGAGACTTGTCAGGATGTTGAATCTGTGCAGCAAGAAGAACGCTTTTGCTTGCACTGCGTCGAGTTCAGCCCCAATAAACTCCAGATGTTGTACTGGGGTCATGATCAATTTCTGGGTATTGAGCTGTAGACCCAGTTGCACTAATATGTGTATGGTCCTCTGGCTGGCTCGCAGGGTGTCTTCAAAGGAACAGGCCCTGAGAAGGCTGTTGCCCAGGTACTGGTATATGATAATCTCTAATGTTCATAGATGCACCACAGGGAGAATACTCTGGGTGCGAACAAGAGACTGAGTGGGAGCACTCTGCTTTGATAATGTTCCTGTCAAAAGTTAAATCAGAGGACTCTCCTGTGGGGTGGTCAGATTGAAATGTGGATGTATGCATCTTGTAGGACAGGGGCTGAGAACCAATCTCAGAGAAGGAATCACGGCTGCTAGTGTGAACGTATTGAATTTTGCACCTTCACATATCTGCTTAGTTCCCTTAAATCTAGTATGGGACTCCAACCTCCTTTTCTCCTGGGGATCAAAAACTATCTGGAATAAAAATCCTTGCCTCTGAGGTGAGTAGGAACAGGTTCTATGGCACCTAGATGTAACAGGTGATTTTTTCCTGAGGTAATAGTCTCACTTTCTCTGTACAGCATAGGTAGCTTTTCGGGCCAGTACTCTATATACAACACTTCCAAATGGTTAATCAGTTTCTTGTGTCCAGTTTTGTCACCTGTCCTGCCTTTGGTAGACAACATGCAATTTCACAAATTTCTGCTAAGTTATGAAAAACTGTCTCCTGTGAGTTTTCTTGTTGCAAGGTTTTCCTTCACGCCAGTGTACTCCCTGAAACGTATTCTCTTCAATGGCATTGTGACACTGCACAGAATATCTCCCTTGCTTTTCTACCATTGCTTTGAACATCAGTATTTGTCGGCAGATAACTCTGTGAGAATTAATGATTATGCAGTCATGTGTTTGCAATTTGAGAGATAACTCAGACAACTCCTGCACTGCATCATGCATAATACCAAGATTACTGATGAACTGATGTGATGATAACCACTTGCTTAGGTCTGCATAACTTTGGCGTGTTGCGCTATCACGGGAAATGTCGTCAGCTGCTGAATTAAAGTGCTTATTCAGAACTGGATTAGCTTTCCAAATAGCTTCCACCATTCTAAATCTTGATGCTACCCATCTAGGGGTGAACACTCGGCCTATTTTGCAAGGTAAATGTCAAGAGCTTCTGCACACTCTTTTATCTGTAATCAGTTTTTTTCCAGATATGCTATAGCTTGTCTAGCAAGATTTTGAAGTGCTTTGTAATTGCCACCTCTTTCATAACATCATTGACTGGAAGCTCTAGCCAACAAGCAGAGCACTGCTATGCAATAATATTCGGAAACATGTCTTGCAACCAGCTCAGAACACCAGTATTTTGCCTAAACATTACTGAAATTCCATCAGAAGCAACTGCTACTATGCACTTGGCAAAAAAAGTCTTCAGTTACATTTCTCAGCGCAGACAATACACTGTTCACTACTCCCCCAGCAGATAGATCACTGAGCTCAACAAGGTCAACAAAAACATTCACAGGAGCCTCCATACCACTAACTGCATCTGCATATACACAAGGAGAGCACTTTTTTGTGTGTAAAGCTGTGGCTTCATCAAGTAAAAGACTCACTTTTGGAGCAAGTGCTATAATTTTTTCAAACAACTTCTTCATCTGAGAGGAAATGTGATTTTGAATGTTAGAGCATACCACATTGGAATACAAAATCTGCCCCATGTCCAGTCCACGGAACTGCTAGCAGTACATTTCTTGTTCAAAGCGCTTCTTTATAAGCAGTACAGAAGATTCTGGCCTCTGTCAATATTTGAGCAGACTGGCATTTGCACCTGTTTGCGCTAATGTGTCTTCCTTTGCCTGCTCTCAAATACCAGAAGCTGTGACATGTACTTTGGGTTGTGAATATTCTCCTGTCTATTTCTGGGATGCTTTCTGTTGCTTGATTTTATTAGTACAATAGGACCTGATACTAGCTTCTATCCATTCTTTTGGCAGCTTCATTCCTGCAGATTTTTCAGAACACAAGTTACCGACTTGTCGATTCACACTACACCTGAGATTTGATCTATTTATGACTAACCAAAGGAAAAAAAAATTGTTCATGTTTCCATCCTGCAGGAAGTGAATCTTTATGAGCTGTGACACGCTGAGCTGTTTTGTCGTCTTCCTTACTAGTGCTCAGAATCACAATAATCAAAAGGGCTTTCTATGCAACTTTTACCTGCAGTTTTGTCTTCGAAGAAGAATTGGAGGACATATTGCCAGCTGTGCAAGGTATGGGTACCAAACTTGCTTCGGACATGAGGGGGCAATCAGTATGACTTTTGCTCTCTCTTGCCATATTGCCTACAGTTTTCACATTTCTACTGTAAGGCTGACACGTTAGAAGTAGCTGGTAAATCTTCGGGTTCTTTTCTGTGGGTTTTTCATCCATATTTGTGTTTGTTTTCTTTTGTTTTACTAGCGACTCATTCTCACTTGCGCCCCATTTAGAAAAATACAGCTATATCTTCTGACCTCGCGACATTATCACGAACACTAATTATGCTTCTTGCCTCGACAAAAACTATTGGTTGCTGTATGGAGCACTGATGCTAGTGCATCACGGAAGGAGCATCACCACTGCACTCCAGGGGTGTTCCTCTAGCAGCTGAGTGACATGTGAGTGGAGGCAGAATATGTCGCTGCCACTGCTTGAATCTCAGCACACACTAAACACTGCAACATGCCTTAAAACTTCCCTCCTGTTAGCAGTTTGCATTCCAGGAAGCCGAACCTGTCAATGCGCTTCTTGCCTTGTAAACATGCTTGCTACGTAGCCATGGCATTGCCATGTTCCATGCTGGTTTTGTGAGAACAAGTCTTCTTCGTTGTTTTTTTTTCAGCCAGAAAAGCCTGGGATTATGAAGGTTCTAAAATAGGAAATGAAAAGTGTTTGCACATGAAACAGAATACAGCTCAACCAATGCCTCTGATAATGCTCTCCATTTGGATATTTTTCTTTGAAAAGAAGGGATGGGAGATATTGTTTCTGATGTTTGTGCTGCTGCTCCGAATTTATACATTGGTCATTGTAACAATTGTACATTGTAAACATAATTTATAAAAAAATGTCCATTGTGTGCAAAACTCAAGTTAGCAGAGAAGGCCATTTAGTTAGGTCTTGTTTGGTGCTAACAGGAACATTATCCTCTTTATCACTGCTCTTCTCACTGCCTTCTGCACAGACACATGGTTGGAAAAGTGGATCGTCTCTTTCATCATCATTTTTGTCCTGGATTCCAAGAAGACTCGCTTTTCCTTTTGCTGTCTCCTGAGGGAGCAAGTTCATATCCATATATTCGCTCTGATTATTATTTTCTGAGAAAAATGGTTCTGTGTCTTTGGAAGATGATTCTGAAGCAGTAGCAAAGAAATAGTAAGTTTGGGTACCTCACTGTGCAATCCTGTCATTAGCGGTTGGTGACCGATTATTAGAGTCTCCGCTTAGCGCCAACAAATTCACACCCCTGTTGTCAGCAATCGAAAGTCTGAAAAAATGAAACTTTAACTGTGAAAGCTTAAATAACTGAGACAAGATCAGTGTCAACAGGAGGCATACATGGTTTTTTGTTCTTTTTAGTATTAGTGTGAATATGATCAATATCTCCCTTGTATATTGTGTATTTCAAGTATTGGAGGCCCCCTAGGAAATCAGAGGTCAGGATGGTAGCCCCCTCAATTAATCCAGCTTCAGGTAGTTCAGGTTCACCTAGGATAAGTTAACTCACTGTGTAACTGGGAGGCAGTTAATTAGGCAGGGAAGCAATTAGAGGTTATCTTTCCCAAAGACATTCGATAAAACTTTGAATGTTTCCTAAACTTGTGTTGTTCCCTTCCAACTTGGTGGATATTATTTTTCTTTACAATGTGAGTGTAACTTGTGCCTGAACTGCTTCTTCTGCACTAGATACTCACTTTTTTACTTTTTTTCTTTTTTTGGTGGTGGTTGTTTTGCTACTTGGCAGTTCATGGGGAGCACTAGAAAACTTTAATGGCGTATATAAGCCAGTGGGCAGATACCTCAGCCAGGGAAGGTAAAACAAAGCCCCAAACTATAGTTAATGTCCTTTCCTCTGGCCTGCTTTATAAACACAAATGGGTGCCAAGCAAATCATAGGGTGACCAGCTGTCCCAATTTCATAGGGACAGTCCAGATTTTTGGGTCTTTTTCTTATATAGGATCCTATTACACCCCCCCACCGCCTGTCCCGATTTTTCACATTTGCTGTCTGGTCACCCTAGCAACTCGTAACACTTCGGTCACAGCTACCTGAGGACTTTCCAGCATGCTGACAACTGGAAGGGGACATGAGACCTCCTCCTGGACAGGCACCAATGTGGCTGTTCCCCCGGCCCTTTTATAGCATACCTCATATGTGATAAGCAGAAAACCTGGGTTCCTTACAAATAACTGACAGAGGTGCTTTTTAAGCCCCAGTATATACCTTGTCACAGCATATTTCCAGCCTAATCTAAATATAGCTCTTGTGCTCTGTATGCAGGAGGTCAGATCAGATCCCTGGGCTGACACATATGTCCAGTAGCCTCCAGGAGATGGAGAGGTGGGGCATTCTTTAAAGTAGGTATTGATGTTACCTAGGCAACACTGACAAAAAATGCGGCCATTAATTTGGCTCCACTACAAATATTTACATCTGTGAAAATATGTTTGATGATGGCACAACTATAGCCATGGTTGCCCGGCATGTTAGCTGCTCTTGCACGGGTGGGAAACATAAATGATCTGTAGGAATACCTCACTAGCTTTGCAGAGGAGAGGAGGTACTCCAGGCTAAATGCAGAAGTCAATTAAATCCTGCAGCCTCCTCCTCTATTGAGAGTATAATATTATTTTGGCTGTTTAGTTCATTAACAAAAATCTCATTCAAAGAGAATTAAGATTGCTATATAAATAACCTGATCATGAATATTGCATGAATTTAAACTTGCAGATTAGCATTCATTTTGGTTGTATGTGCATTTCACCTCAATTATTTATTATTTTTATAAGCAGTTAAGTCTAATTTGCAGAAGGAATCAGAATTCTTATGTTGCCAATGTCAGTCTGAAGTCAATGTGACTATGTGATTACCTTCTTGAGGTACTGGAGTTGGTACAGAATGTTTGAATATGTTCACTTGAAATTACCTTTCAGTTTAGACGGGTTGTAAATTCATGTACACATTGTAGCAAGTCTACTGTATGTTTTCTGTTTGAAGTGTGTGTTGCAAATGAAATCACTAATCTTCAATGAATTCAGTACTTAAAATGTTGATTTTAGTATACTGTGTGTAAGCGGAAACTATTCATATTTTTTTCAGTAAAAGTAAAGTAGCATGAATGGTTTTTGTCAGTTAGGAAATTTCTAAGTAAAAATAATGCCATGTATGTACTCAGAAAAATTCTGATCACAGTCCTTTGGTACAATTACTCTAGTAGAAGACACAAGAATCACAATGCTATGACTCCTCTTTTCTGAAAATGCAATGGAACCAAAGCTGTGTGATATATTTCACATGGTGTCAAGTCTTAAATGTATACAGAAGAAAAGAGGGGGTAGCAGTTTTGTTGAGGCAGGGATATTCTGCGGGGGGAAAGGGGAACTGAAAGGCAGGCGTCCTAAGATGGTGAAGACCTGAGACTATGCTGTGAGCCCTAAGCAGGAATAATTCTCCCCCTGACCCTTGCAATACATACTAATAATTAATGGGAGCCCTCCTTGAGCTCAGGGCCCTAAGCAATTGCTCAGTCTTTCCATACCTTGCACCGGCTATGGCTGTGAGCTCCCTGAATGTATCAGTACGGAAAACATGAACTGTATGTTTGGATGGAGTAGTACAAATATAATCTTAGCTGAGCTGACTTTTTTTGTTTTCCCTTTTGCATTTTCTTGCTTTTGTGGCTGAGGCAGGCATGTTATCTGTACAGCAACCATAACTCTCATCTTTTTTTTTTGTTGTGGATGATCTTTTTTCATAGCTGGTAGTCATTCCATATCCTCTATATAGGGCATATGAACTGTGTTTTGAATAATTTTCTACACATGATGATCTTGATCAAAATAGTTCCTATACTTTTTTATAAGGTGACCAACCTATTCCATTTTGTCCTTTTTTGTGACCCACCATCACACACACACACACACACACACACACACACACACACACACACACTTGTATACATGTATAAAGAAATTATTTGCTATCTTTTAAATCCTGTAACAGTGCAGCAGAAATATTGATTCTGTATTAAATTCATAAAACATTACTCTATCCAGCATATAACAGTGAAATAGAACATGCAGTTATATCAAAATCAGCCACTAATTTAAACAAGAAAGAAAGGGAGAAAGAAGGAAGGAAAGAAAGAGAAACACAATATTACATGCTTGTCACACTGCTAGCATTGTACATTATTAATGGGCAGGATGTCCTTTATTTTCTTTGCATGACCTTTCATTTCTTGGGGCAGTTTTGGAGAGGCAGAGTCTGAGGTAATTTCAAAAAGAAGTTTGTTTCATTGTTTGATCTTATTTGCTGTCAGCACAGAAAAGCTGGTTGCACACAGACCAGCAAAATGGGCCAAAAAGGTAAAAAGCAAATTTATTGTGTTTTCTTACAACACAGGGTACACACATCTAACACCCAATCAGAAAGTTTCCAATAACTGGGAAGGAAATCTCAGCATCAGAGAATTAGTCAATCAGCGCATCTGTTGTTTTGCTGACTTTTTGAGTTTACCACAAATGGGTCCCAAACCCAGTCATTGCAGTCAGATTCCAATTCGGGGAAGTAACACATACATTTCTGTCGAAGCGCTGAACGTGTTACGATGTTTTGTTTGATGCTACCGAACAGAATGTTGTCAGTGCTGTTGACAGAAGTGCAAACGTGTCTGCAACTGCATTCTCAATTCATATGTTCCAAATATGAAGTTTCCTCTGGAAAGTTTTTATTTCATCTTGCAAAAGGAGAGTGTTACTAATTTATCTTTGCCGGGTAATAATACCAAGTTTCAATTCATTTAGCAGTTTGAAAATTTCCTTTCCTGTCGCCTTTCTCTGCAGAAAAGCATTTCTTCATTGGAGTCACCCTTCCGCTCAAACCGTAAGCAAAATCTACTAGTTGGCTTTTTGAAGCCACATCAGTCTATTCATCCAGTTGTTTCCTGCAGGTACCATTAACCTTAATGCTGCCAGTGAGCTGTATTTTGATAGCTCATAAATTCTTCAGTGTTACGCTGTCAGATAGAGGGATGGTTATCAGTTGTTGGGTGGCTTCATGACTTCATACATGTCAGTAGCTGCTGGAAGTAGATGTTGTTCTCCAGTTGGGTGAGATTTTGTTGTTGTTTCAGTATCCTGAGTGATATGAGGTAGAGGCCCTCATAGGATGTCCTATGAAGATTTTGTTGTTGCATTTTTCTTGCTGTTTGCACAAAAATAAATTCACCAGTTTATAAATGTGGATCTCCTATTCAAATAGTGCTGCAATTTCCTTGCCTTCAGTGACTCATTTACTAATACTTCAGAACATACCAGGCACTTTGGTTTTGGGTTTCCTAAGAGCCGACAAATCTGAACCCAAATTTTAAATAATTCTCATCATACCTCCTGATCACAGACTTTGGCATTTTTGCCTTTGGTTCTCTGCTAGTGTGTTTGCTGGTTGTTACATTGGATTCTTACTCAAAGCATATAAGAAAACAATCCATTATTAATCTCACTAATTACTGTTAAATCCTTTACAGAGAGCCATACACCCAGTATGAGTTGCATAAGCTTTGGAAAGAACCATGGACAAGATTCATGCAACCTGCTATACTCTCAAATGGATTGCACATCACTCTTGCCAAGTATTAACTCAACTATGTGTAGGCCTGCTCAGATTTTAACCTTTGATAATGCCACATCGCTTCTTTAGAAGAATGGGCTTAATCTGCAGCAAGGGAGATTTAAGTTAAAAACTTTCTAACTATAAAGGTGGCTAAGGTCTGGAGTAGGCTTCTATGAGAGGTTGTGAAATCTCCCTAACTGGACTTTTTTTAAAAAATAACCCAGGTTAGAGAAACACCTGTCAGAGATGGTCTAGATTTACTTGGTCCTGCCTCAGCACAGGAGGCTGGGCTTGATGATCTTTCAAGGTCCCTTCCATCCCTATGTCTCTGTGATGGTAAATTTTAACCTTTGACAATGCCACATAGCTTCTTAAAACACAGATGATTCAGGGTACATACTGTCACTTTCTAATTAAAATTGCATAGAACACACATGGGAAGTAGGCTGTGTAGTACAAACCATTCAGAGACACTGATGTTTGACCTCAGTTCTGTGTATATGGTGAATGCAGTCACATTTGATAGTCACTGCTTGCATGTTTTCCAGAAGTATGTAAAACAGTGGAGGTTACGGATCTTACAGCCCAATTCACTAATCCTGATTATATATCTGTACTGTGTCATAGAATTAATATTGAGTTAATTGGTAATTCCAACATTTCTTCCATGCTTGCAGTTCAAGACACATTGTGCTGTAGCTCTGCAAAGCATTTTTGAGCATTTTCAATTTTTACTAGCAGGTGTAAAAAATGGGCTATAGTCCAATTTGTCAATTTTTATTTTCTAAAATGTCTCCTTGGTTTCTTATCAAGGATTATTTGTTAAAGGCATAGCAAACTTTCAGGATTAGCATTAAACACACAGAGGAGAAGAATCTCTTTTTAGTCAGATTTCTTTTGTAAAATTCAGATTTAAAGTGTTGCTGCTCACGCACAGCAAAGTGTGTCATCTTTTTTACTTTTAAAATGTCTTCTTCTGGCCTATTGTCAATTCGTCTTGTGTTCAGTATCTGTACGTGGGCTGGATCTTCAGCCTGTCTTATTTATAGTTAACTCGCCTGAACTAACATTCTTCCACAAATTTACATTCCCCAAACTCTCTCTGGTATTCTTTGTGTCATTGCAACTCAACATATTATATAAGAACAACCCTCTCCCCACCCAGTAAAATGTATGTGTTTTTTGCTGGCAAATAGCTCATTTAGGCTGTTCTTCAGAATTTCAGATATAAGAAAGCAAAAATGAAATTATGTACCATGCTCCATGTACAATAAGTATTCTGCATAATCTTCACATTCTGCTTGAATTCCCAAACAGTTTCCCCCATCTTCTTTTGTTCTTGTTTTCCATACTCAAGAGGCGGCAACATTAATCTGTGCAGAGTAATCCCTCTAATGTTGTATGCAGTCACACGAATATGAGCTGTTATAATTGATGCATTTGAGACAAAGTATAAATGAGAACTCTCTGCAGTTTCAACAGCACCAATAGCAAAATGCAACGGCTTCTTTTTCAAACAGTGGTGTGATTTCATTCTTATGGTTTGCAGAATGTATCTGGGTATCACATACACTTTTGCTGTGCTGTGGTTGTTTGACATGTATCTGCAAATGCTCTGGATTTTGTGTGATGTCATCCCGTAGTGGGTTCTTCATCTTACAACAGAAGTCACTGTTTTTCATTTGGATGAGTTCTCCAAGTTGATCTTCATCCTCAATTTGAACTTCAGGCAGCAGTTAATCAGGTGTGTGATCTTCCAGATGCCTTATGATATTTTCCTCCTGACAAATCTCTTAATTTGGTCCAGTATATTTATTTTAATTAGTCAATGTACCTTTCTGCCCACTGAAGTCACACTTAACGGAGTTCCCTAGTAAATGAGCTATAGGTTTTCTACATAGCTTATGGAAGTAGAGTAAAGCAAAATATTGTCTTTTCAGTGGTCTCTCTAGTCAGCTTTTGGTGACTATTCAACCAAGTCTTCCTTTCCTTTACTAATAATCCAGACAATTTACCAGGGAATAATACCCTTACATATGAACCTGCCATACTGAGTCAGGCCATGGTCCATTTTCCCCAGTATCTTGTCTCCAACAGTGGCCTGTACCAGAACTTATGGGGAAGAGTACAGAACAGAGTAATTGTGGAGTGATTCAGCTGTCTTCCACACCCAGCTTGCAATAGTGAGAAGTTTAAGGTCACACTGAGTATGAGGTTGCATCCCTCACTGTCTTGTCTAATGGCCATTTTCTATTAATTTATCCATTTATTTTTTTAACCCAGTTATATTTTTGGCCTTCACAACGTTCCCTGGCAATGCATTCTCCAGGATGACTGTGTGTTATGTGAAGAAGTACTTCCCCTTGTATATAAATGTCATTGATTGACCGCTAGTTTTTGTACAGTGTGAAAGGGTAAATAACACTGCTCTACTCCGTTTTTACGTGCATGATTTTATAGACCTCTATCATATCTCCCATTAGACATCTCTTTTCTAAACTGAACAACCCTAATCTTTTTAGTTTCCCCTTGTATAGAAATCATTCATCTTTGTCACCCTTCTCTGAACTTTTTCCCATTCTAATATATCATTTATGAGATGGGGCAGCGAGAACTGCATGCACTATTCAAGGTGTGGGCAACTCTATGGATTTATATAATGACACTGTATTTTCTATCCTTTTATCTATCCCTTTCCTTATGATTCCCAACTTTCTGTTCACTTTTTTGATGGTCGCTGCACATTGAGTGGATGTTTTCAGGGAACTATCCACAATGACTCCAAGATCTCTTTCTTAAGTGGTAACAGCTCATTTAGACACCCTCCTTTTATACGTATAGTTTGGATTATGTTTTCCAATATGCATTGCTTTGCATTTATCAACATTGTATTTACTTTGCCATTTTGGTGATCAGTCACCTAGTTTTGTGAAATCCTTTTGTAACTCTTCACAGTCTGCTTTGGACTTAACTATTCTGAGTAATTTTGTATCACCTACAAATGTTGCCACCTCACTGTTTTCTCCTTTGTCCTTGATGGAATATGTTGATCAACACAGGTCCCAGTACAGATCCTTGGGGGAATCCCATTATATGTGTCTAATAATTCTGTTCTTCACAATAGTTTCAACTAGTTCACCCAGTACTGAAATTACCAGCCTCTGAAGGTACCTGAGAAGTACGAGGAAAACATTTCTACTCTTGCTATGTTCTTACCCTAAAGAAGAAAGGGGGTAATTCAAGTTCATCAAAGGGCCGTTACAGACTTATCCACTGATCTGAGAAGCTGACCAGTGGGTAAGTATGTTATAGCCCTTTAAGGAACTTGAATAGTCAGAGAATTTACTCCTGCCTGGGACCTCTGTGTAGTCCTTTCCAGTTTCCTGAAGCTCCCCTTTAAAATGTCCCTTGCATCTCACTCTGGTTTTCTAGTGACCATCACTTTGGTCAGAAGAATGAGTGTGCTCTAGGCACCTATGGCTTATCTTTCCCATACCACATTCCATAATGTTACAGTGATCCTAAAACCTTACCCAAAATGTATCCCCTCCTGAGGTGGTCTTAGAATTTCATCTGAAAGAGCCTGCCCACCTTTTTCACAGTCTCACTCAGCTCTTGGGCAGGGGCAGATGGCATGGGGCTAGTGACAAGGGGGGATCTTGCTTCCCCCTCCCCCAGTTCCTCTCCTCACCTGGAATGGGTTACCTTGGGAAGTCGTGGAATCTCCTTCCTTAGAGATTTTTAAGGTCAGGCTTGACAAAGCCCTGGCTGGGATATTTAGTTGGGGATTGGTCCTGCTTTGAGCAGGGGATTGTACTAGATGACCTCCTGAGGCCCTTTCCAACCCTGATATTCTATGATCCCACCCCACTCCCTTTCATCCCTCAATGCTGGTTTTGGGGCGGGGGGATTTGGTTGTTGTTGTTTTTCTTGACATCTTATTCTCCATTCCTTTCCCCGAATGATGCAGAAAAAGGCAGTATCACTAGGACCTTTCCTGTTCCAGATCGAAAATGGAAAAACTGAATGTTTGGACATTTTCAAAATCAAGTGTTTGGGGATTTTTGTTCCATGAACAATTTTGAAAGTGTGAATTTTTGCATAAAATATTCTGGTTTTCAGCCAACTCTAATTATGCTGCTATTCTACTGGCTGGGCATGAAGACATCCACATGCACTTTCTGGTGGACAATTCTTTGATCATGGCAACTGCTAGCATCCCAGCCATGGACAACATTTCAGATCCTCACAACTATGGCAGAAAGTTTCTGATTTGTGTGTGACCTCCAATTTGAGGCAGAAGAAGAAGAAGGGGATGAAGATGAAGTTTCCCCACTAGATTTTGTGGAAGGAAAAAATGTTTTGAAATTGTAAAGAAAGTACAATTGGACACTCACTGCGTTCTGTGAGCAAGAGCATACTGAGGAAGTTTGTGGCTGTTCCACTGACTTCATCGGATATTGGCTCAGTCCCTGAATGTCTTCCATCCATAAATGTTTGAAGGAATAAGAGATGCATCCAGACAATAGCTATCCACTATAATCCCCAAGAAGCTGATTTGTGGTCCAGTTGCAATCATGTTTTCCTAATTTTCCCCAACCACTTGAAAAGTTTCTTGCATCATCTGTATACACTGCAATTTATCTCATGAAGGTTTTTCACAGTTAGCTGCTGGGATGTTAATGTCATTTGCCCGTGTTTGGCCAGGCTGGATAACTTGTGAACAGAAACAGTGGCTAAATTAATCAAATTGTCTCCTGCAAATAGTTTGCCCAGCTCTGGCCAGGGGCCAGAGCCTCAGCTGGTATATTATGAAGCCATACTGTATGGCAGAAGCTGAGAGTCTAGTTCAGGGACTTCAGCTAAAGATTTGATCTTCTTTAGAGTTCAGAGAATTCTGCTACTTTGCAGAGTACATAAATATTCAGCAGCTACACCAAAGAGAAATTCTTTCAGCCACTCCAACATCTATGCTGCCGTTTGACAAGAGCTGTGAAACAGTCAGCTGTCATATCGACAGGGTTGCTTTTTTTAAGACTCAAAATCTGCTCGTACACTATATAATTAATTTCCTTACAAAAACTGTAAAATGCTCAGCTGGTAAAATGCAGCTGCTTTAAATTAGAAACCCATGCAGTTCAATGCAAGGCTTTTAGGGGTTCAGCTCTAGAGTATTTCCTATATAATGAGGTGTTAGGCAACATGGATTCTTCTTTTTGAGTTTAGGGCAATCAGTACCTCTTAGCCTGCTAGGGCCTGCGTCTGGACACAAATGGACAGATCCTGAGGACTGCTGAGATCACTGAGCCACCAGTGTGGCCTCAAAGAGGCACGGGAGGATTCTCCCGTACAAGGGTTTGAGGAAGGGACATGACAAGAGCCAGAAGCCAATGCACTCCACTGATCCCCAGCTGACAGAATGGTCCATAGGTTTTAGCTCCATGTTGGACTAGCCCCATGTCTCTTTCTTTAGCCAGGTCCCAGTTCAGGCTCAGAAAATGTGTAAAGGAGGGTAGGACCCACTTTTCAACAGCTGCACAGAGTGTGATTAAGGCCATACACCTGGAATGAAGGAAACCAAACCTTTAGAGACACAAAAGAGCAAACTTAAGCATGAATGGGTTTTTAAGGAGTGGTCATTGAGGTCTCTTTCCCTCCCCCGTGCACTTTTTTTAAACATGGCACAGTATATCAATCTGTCTAGAAGACCATTACAGCTAAACACTACCTTCCTTATACATGTGGTTTCTTTTCAATCCCTAGGGGGATTTCGGGAGTGTATTTGTACGAACCCTCATCTGATGAAGTGGGTTCTAGGCCACCAAAGCTTACGTCCAAATAAATTGGTTAGTCTCTAAGGTGCCACAAGTACTGCTCATTCTTTTTGTGGATACTAACACGGCTACTAGTCTGAAACCTCCCACTTTGCAACTTGCCACTGTTGAGGAGGAGGGATTCATTTTGAAATTCCAATGTTATAGTCTACTGTTTTGAACACCCAGAGATCGGACCATACAAGGATTTAAAAAGCACTTCGGGCAATTCTGAACCACATGCTAGCCAAGTTTCCTGAGTATCGTCACATCTATGGATATCAGAACATCCACTATTTTGTTTAAAAGCCGGCAGGATCAATATATTTTACTAGCCATTCAAGCACTTTGTTTCTGAGCTGTGTTAAGTATTTTTTTTTCCTTTCAGAAAAGAGAGAGGGTTTGTTTTTTCTGTTCCCTAAGTTCATTTGTAAGTGTGTAATTGCATTTATACTGCATTGTAGAACTTCAGAGCCCAACAGATGGGAAAGTGCATGGTTAGTATGGCTAATTTGGTTATGACAATCCACTGATTGTCTGAGCACTCTTCAGATATGCAGACAAGCACTGCAGGCAGAGAGAGGAGACAAAAAAATGGTCCTGTGTGAAGGGATTTTGCAGCAACACAGGACTCTAGGACTTTGCTTCCTGCAGTGAAAACTCCCCACAGACCAGCAAAAAGGAACACTTTTTACAAGCCATGGGAGAGAAATCAATACAGCCAGAGGCAGCTTAGAACACCAACAGCAATTTTTATGACTCAGCTAGCTAGGTGAACCCCACAATAATATGATTTAAAAGTGGGGAGTGCTATACATACACCATGTGAAGAGATTGGATTTTCTGCCTACTGGAAGCTGGGGTTGGTGCTATTTCCAGTTGCATCAGCACATCTAAACTATGTTTTGAAAAGCACATATTGTTTGAATAATGCATAATTAGGGTCTGATCCCAAGCCCAGCCCATTGACTTCCTTCGGGATTGGATCAGGCCCTGAGATTATGTCTACTCTGTAGCTGGTAGTATGTTACTCAGCTTGAGTGAACAGACAGATGCTAGCTCTGCTTGAGCGAACATGCTAAAAATAGCCGTGTAGCCAAAGCAGCAGTTTGGACGAGCCTCCTGCGTACAAATCCACCCACACCTCTAGTGTACATATCCAGACAGCTAGGCCAAGCTGCTACCCATGCTACCCTTAGTGTTATTTTTAGAGCTCTAGCTTGAGCAGAGCTAACACATTTCTGTCTACCTGTGCTGGGAAGCATGGTCCCAGCTGCAGCACAGACATACCCAGGGCTGGCAGGAATTGGGGGGCGGTGTATTGGAAGCCTCGGCAGCAATTTGGCGGCAGCTCAACACCTCTTTCACCATTGGCGGCATTTTGGCGGCGACTGCTCCTCGCTGATTTCGCTGCCGGCAGGAATTCAGCAGCAGCTTCTCGGCAGGGTAAGGAATTTTTTTGCTTCGCCGTGACTAAAAAGGGTGTATTTCTGAAAGTATTTTTAAAGTTTATAATAAGTGATGGTCTGAGGGGGAGGAGAGGGAGAAGAGGGGGACACAAGGTGGAAGTTTTGCCTAGGGCACAAAATATCCTTGCACTGGCCCTGCATAAGAATTCATCTCTTGAAACACTTCTACCAACTATGGCCTTGAAAGACAAAAGTCACATTCAGTGCCTCTCTCATCAGGAAACAAAGTCTATCCCTTTCATTTTGTTTTCCTTAAACCTGCTTGTGGTGATGTGCACACCTCAGAAAGAGTCTCTTTACTCACGCTTCTGTTCTGTGTAGCATGGCTTCAGCAAGAGAGAAAGAATGAAATGACAATGGACACGCTAGGAAAACATTTAAAATCTTTGCAGCTGAATAAAGTGAGCTCTGGCTTGACCCCACACATAATCTAGAACATGTGTTTTATTTTGCTTTAGACACCCAGAGAAAATGGGTTTTGCTGGATTGGCAATTCATGCTTTTTAACAATAGAAAAATACATTTATCTAGGACACAATGATTACTCATTCTTTATTTAGTCAGAGAAGTGACTATGAAGCATAATGCTTTGTGGGGGGAAAACATCTTCCAGGACTTTTTTTTCCTAAATAGCTAATTTTAAGGTAACGTGAATGTCATAAGTGTGAAGTAGCCTAGAATTAGTGTTTACCTGTAAGGGGTTAAGCTAAAGGTAACCTAAGAGGTGGACAACTGACCAATGAGAAATTCCTCAAGAGACAAAGGATTTTAAGTTTCAGTTTCTCTCTGGGTCTCTCTCTGTTCACCTCGGCTATGGGATGAACACAGCTATGTCTTTCACTGTAACTATAAGATTCTATTAAGTATTGTAGTCAGTAAGTTTACCTTCTCTTTATCACTTGGAGAGTTCTCAGTGGTGAGTGTTGGCTGGGTGCTTCTTGATATTGTAAGCTTCAGCAGAGATATCAACTGTGGGAGAAAATTGCCTCAGGGGAGAGGTTTGGTTTCTGAATCCTTTTGTTGGTTATGGTAGATGCTGTTCTATTGATGGTTATAAGGGATTTATTCCTTTCTTTTTTCTTTTATTAAAATCTTTCTTTTAAGAAGCTGACTGCTTGTTTTTCATTGTGTAAGATCCTGGTTTTGGATCGGGCACGTCTCGCAGGATCAGGCGAGGTTTGTTTTTTTTTCTCTCAGGCTTCCCAGGGAAGGAAGAAGTTTGGGGGGTTAGTGGAAAGGGAAAGAAGGGTCCCCAAACTACCCTAGACCTAGTTTGGTGGTGGCAGTGTACCAGGTCCAAATACAAAAGAATTTGTATTCTGGGGAAAAACATTTTAACCCAAGCTGGTAAAATAAGCTTGTGGGGGTTATTTCTTTTTTCATGCAGGTCCCCACATCTGTACCCTAGAGTTCAGAGTGGGGAGGCAATCCTGACAGTGAAACATCAGCCAGATAACCTCTGCAGCTTGGTTGCTTTAGAACTTTTCTTCCCTAACATCTTCATAAACCTGGGTCAGCTAATCCTACATTCCTTGCATTTAGTGATGGTGATAAGGAGGAGAGCTGATTGATAGCTACATGCAGAAGCAGTTACCACTTCAGCAAATCAATGTGTAGTCGAGAGACAAAAATCAGTTGGGAGCAAAAAATTTACCTAGAGAAAACCAACAGCGCAGGGATGGAGATTTATAGAGTGTGATAATATAGTAGAACTCCAGAGTTACGAACTGACCAGTCAACCATGGTCCACATTTGTAACCTGAAGTACAAAATCGGGAAGCAGCAGCAGACACCGAAAAAAAAAAAAAAAAAAAAAAGGGCAAAGCAAAAGTACAGTACTGTATTAACCATAATCTACTAAAAAATAAAAGGGAAAATTTAAAACAATGAGATTTGACAAAGCAAGGAAACTGTTCCTGTGATGGTTTCATTTACATTAAGATTATTAAAAACAGTTTTTCTTTTGCGTAATAAAGTTTCAAAGGTATAGGGTGACCAGACAGCAAATGTGAAAAATTGGGACGGGGGTAGGGGGTAATAGGAGCCTATATAAGAAAAAGATCTAAACATCGGGACTGTCCCTATAAAATTGGGACATCTGGACACCCTATTAAGTCAATGTTCAGCTGTAAACTTTTGAAAGAACAATGATAACGTCTGGTTCACAGTTACAAACATTTCAGGGTTAAGAACAACCTCCATTCCCGAGGTGTTCAGAAACCTGAGGTTCTACTGTATTTCTAAATGATTAGCTTCCTGTTACGGTCATGGATAGAAATTTGCTCACGGAAATGCAGTTTAAAACCCAGCCTATGTTTTATTTGAGAGAGACTCCTGAATCATCTCTCTCTTGGGTTTACTGTTTTAAAATTTATGGTAATTTGAGGAGAGACTCAGATTTGGCTTGCTGATAAGGAAGATGAAGACAATGCATGCCAATGTTGCACAGTGCTCTTTGGTGTTTCTAGAGCTGTGCAGCATATTCCCAGTGAAATCAGAAGCCATGCAAAATTTGCCAGCTTTCAGGGTCTGTTACACACTTGGAATTCAGTCCAGGTTTATTAAAAGGTTTGCAACCTTTGAAGGACACCTGAGCTTATTTGCATAATGGTAATATACCACATTTCTCTAGCACCTTCCATCTGAAGACTGCAAAATGCTTTATAGACGCCCATGAATTAAACACCCTCGTACTACTCTGAGATTGGTAGTAATTGTAGCCCCTTTGTACCAATAATGAAACCAAAGACACAGCTAAATAGGCCAGATCTTCTGATGGTGTAAACTCGCTTCTTTCCGCTGAAATAGAGGTACACCAGTTTGCAGCTGTTGAGGATCTGGCCCAATAGAGAAATGACTATTTATGTAAAGGCAAGCCAGGGCTGGCACATTACAGCACCTGTTTTGGTTTTCTTTATAGTTTCAGAAAATTCTCCAAATTATGACACTGCTTTGACACTGTAGGAAGGGATGTTCTGGGGCAACTGGCAAAAAGTAAGTTGCTTATGAGTATTTATTGGTACCAGCATATTTGCACAATGGGGTTAAACATTCTAGGGTTTAACATTGCTTTTTCTGCAAAGGGCGAGGGAGGGCAGATTTCAGGTATTTGAATTTGGCAGGTAAGTTTTGGTCAGTTCTTTAAAATCTGATTAAACCCTGGTCTATACTGGAGGGGATGGGAGGGCAGGAGAAATCAACCTAAGATACACAACTTCAGCTACGTGAATAGCGTAGCTGAAGTCGACATATGTAGGTCGACACCGCGGCATCCTTACGTCGCTGAGTAGACTGCTGCCACTCCCTCGTCGACTCCACCTGCGCCTCTCGCAGCGGGTGGAGTTCCGGAGTCGACAGGGGTGTCTACAGGAGCGTCTAGATTAGACGCAATAAATCAATCCCTGAAAAATTGATCACTATCCGCCAATCCAGTGGGTAGTGTAGACCTGGCCTAAGTTAAACCAGCCTTTCTAATAAATATTTGAAATTGTACATAAGACAGGAAAAGAGTTCTAAAAGTCACTTAGCAGAAAGAAGCTATTAGCATTTATTACAATATTGCTGTTTACTAGTGCTTCAGTAAGGCTTTTAAAAGCACAGTAGGACTCTTAGTAACGGATTGCTCTTGCAAAGGAGATGTTAAAATTGTTATTTTTTTTATCAGTGACATATCCTGACTTGATGCCTTCTTGTAGGTCCCAGGGGGCATGGCTTTCAGCTTACATCGTACCAAAGAATGTTCAAATTTTTAAGTATATCTTTGAGCTTATGAGCTCCAAGGGGTTGTTCTTGCAGGGCTTCAGACATTGATTATCAGTATCCATAGGTTGGACCTGATTTGCTTCTCTGCTAGGTTAGTTCCATTGAAAAACACTGAGTTCCTGCACCTTCCCTTCGTGCAGGACCGATGGAATGTTCTGGTTCCAGGGCTGGAGAGTGCTAAAGTTTCAAAACTTTACAGGAAAGCTCTGTGACTAAAAATCCATCCAGGATATAGGCACGTGTGAGCCGAGGCAGTCACATGGACAATTACCTGTGTGTGCCCTTTTCAATGCCAGTCGCAAATTTGTCAGTGCTCCAGAAATTGTGCATTATTATTTGTTTGCAGTAGCGCTGACAACGAACAGGGTTCTTTCCAGTCACACACGAAAGGACAGTCACTGCCCCCAAGGATCTCACAGTCTAAGGATGACAGACAGGTAGACAGAGGTCAGAGAAGGAGAATAATTTGAAACCGATTTTTCTACACAAATCAACAAGATTCACTAAAGGCAGCATGGTATAAGTGGGTGTTTAAAGGGGACTTGCAAGAGGGTGTGGAAAGGAGACTGCATGTTTAAGGTCATTATCATGCAAAAGGTCATTGGGCGAGGGGTACAGCCCTTTCTGCAGTCAAATCATTGGTGGTTCTAGAATAGATCAGTGTAGTATATAGAGGCTGACAACTGAGGTTGCTGGGCTAGAGGGAAAAGTCACGGCCCCATCGTTCTTGAAGAGTTTAGTGGCACTGATAGCGAGGTGCTCACACCCTGGGTGGATACAGTCTGTATACAACATTTGAGGGCAAAATCCTGGCCCTGTTGAAGTCCAACAGCAAAACTCCCATTGACTTCAGTGGAACCAGACTTTCACCCCAGTACTTAAGGGAAATGGAAAATTCATGTTATCTTTTGTAGAGATTGTTATGAAAATTACAATTCAACGTCTTGATATTTTCAGAGGGTTTAAAGCTTCATCACACAGCCATGGTAACGCCCAATCATCAGAATTTTTTGTGCTTGCTTTTTATTCTATTTTAAATTAGTTACAGATTGAAGTTGCTTTAGCTGAGACCCACTTTCTCAAAATGTCAAGAGGTTGAAGTAATAGCTTTGGCTGTGATCACAAATTTAAGGATGATTAATGCACCAAGGCATAGCTGGGAAATGCCTTCATGTGACTTAAGTGCTCTCAGACGTAAAGCCATGCAGGCTGGAAGCGAATAGAAGTCCCCTGGAAAACATATATAAGATAAGTGGCTGAAAACATTTTGACTGGACCGTTTTCTGTAGGAAAATACAGTTTTGTCAAATGGAAAAGTTTTGCGAGAGTTTTGTTTTGAGAAGGTAAAAACATTTTGTTTTCATTTCATTTTGTTTTGCATATAAATACTTACTTTATTATATACTTAATATTTTATTTTGTTGGGATGTTATTAAAATGAATTTTTGTTCTGTGGAAATTGTTGGCTTTTTGTTCTGATTCGAAATTTATTCATGTTTTGAACGGTCAGAATGTCCTGCAGAATAGAACATAAGAATGGCCCTAGTGGGTCAGACCAATGGTCCATCTATCCCAGTACCCTGTCTTATGACAGCGGCCAATGCCGGGTGCTTCAGAGGGAATGAACAGAGCAGGGCAAATTTCAAGTGATCTATCCCCTGTCATTTAGTCCCTCCATCTGGCAGTCAGAAATTCCATTCTTCCAACCAGCTCTTACATATTCGTGTGTGTATTTGGGCATACATGTGCAGATATATATCAATGGACCCTAAAAGACTGTTCACTGAGTGTAAAATTCTCCCCTGCTCAAAGAGGAGCACAAGCCCTAGACATCAGTTGTCCCTCTTAAGGCCTGGACACAACTTGATCTAATTTCAGCTCATAGGGCTGAACAGGATTGAAGAGGTGCCAAGGCCTTCTGTCTTAAAAAGGACTTAATTAGTGTATAGCTTTTGTGCTGGCCCTCTACACAACGGTAAAAATTAACTCAAATGTAGGGCAAGTTCTAGGAAGTCCTGACTACCTGAAATTTCCCATTGATGGATCCAGTGGGGATTTGTACATAAAGCAGTAACCTGAGTATAAGTAAGTGATGAATACACTGCAAACCATACTACTGCGACTGTTTTATGTCTTTTAGAGTGGGAAACTGAAATACAGTAGAAGAAGCTCAAGGTCCAGAAAAGGGACTGGCGGTCTTGATGAACCCACAGTAACAAACAGATTTTGCGAGATGCTATGCCTTCAGATACCACTGACAACAACGGGAGCTGTGGGTTCTTGGGGCCTGATAAAGTCAGTGGAGAGATGACTCCCATTGAGCTATGTATGCTTTGTATCTAGCCGTCAGCAACTTTCTATACATTCTCTGCATCTGGCCAGGGGATGCCCAGAGACAGAAGCAGCTAGGGATGTTGAAGGGGAAGGGGCAGGGGGTGGGTTAATTCCTTCAAGGAGGGAGTAGCAGGAAGGGATCGGTGGGACGAATATAAACTAAAGGAGAGGGAGATGAGCAATATCTCTGCTGTTGGTCGTTGCAGTTTTTTGCATAGCCCTAGCTCATATCTTGTGCAATTGCTATTAAGCGACTAATACTGTTTTTTTTTCCCACCAGCAGTGTCTCTTTAAATTGGTAGTGACATAAAGCATGTCTCCTTGGATAATGTCAACCAGATAACAATGTAGTCATTATCCTGGATTCATTGTTAAAAATATATTAAATGTGTTGATAATTAATGGAAATTAATTAATCACAGTAGCATTTAGAGGGGAACTTCTGGGAGCAATTTGAACCCAAGATGACAACAAAATAGACAATGGATTAATGCTTCTAGCAAGCTCAAATGCCAATTAGCTTTTAAATGGTGCTTGAGGTGTTATTTTATTTCACTGCTTCAGGGAAATAGTTGGATGCTTCTCTTTGCACCACAGTGGAACCTGTTCCATTTAAGGTTCCATTCCTGTGAGGTGCTGAGTAGCAGGTGGCAGGATGATGGCCTAGAAAACTGAGCTGGGGAACAGGTTTATGGCTCTTTTGCGTCACCTGAGAGGTGCCAAACAGCCAGAGCATTCTCAGTCTCGTGGTGGGACAAAGAAACACAGAGCCCATTTCAATTTCAAATGCACTAACGGGCAAGCACATCTAAGCATCCCATTTCAAGTCTCTTGTATAGAAATAGTGAGGAAATAACAGCACCTCAGAGAGAGGGCAATAAAATGAACCTTCTGAAATGAATAACTCTTGGACTGACCTCCTGGAATACATTGCTCTTTGCAAAGCCACCGTTTTGAATGAGAAACCAGACTGTGCACTCCGTAAGTTTTCTGAGGCAGGGGACTTTCTTCGATTATATCTATGTGTAGCACCTAACACAGTGGCACCCTGACTTGGGCCCACTAGGTGTTACTCTGAGATGAACAGTCAGAATTTGGAATAAAAAGACTCGCTGTATAAGGCCCAGATGCTCAAAAGGAGTTAGGTGCTTAAATCCCTATTTTATGTGCATATATCCTGGTTTGGGCTCTACTGCAGATGCACCTACCTTTTTGTAGTAAGAGCTTCTCATGTACCTGCCTGTGAGCGTGTGCAGTGCTGCCTCTCTTTAAGTGTCCAGGCACCGATCTCTTACCAAGCTCCCACAGCAGTTCTCAAACTCAGGTACAATAGGCATTTGGCCACCTCGCTTACCTTAGGGGCCAATCGGGTCAGTGTGCTTAGAGGCCACCTAACTCCATAGGAAGCAGCTTGAGGAGGTGCTCACCTTATATCTTTACCCCTCAGTGATTAGAGCACTCACTGGGGTGTGAGAGACCCAGGGTGAATTCCCCCCTCTCCCCCAGAAGAATTTCTGCAGAGGTCTCCCACCTCTTAGGTGTGTGCTCCAGCCATAGGGGCTATGGGGTATCTTGAGGTGAGTCTCCTTCTGCCTCTCCTGTTGAGGCTGTTGCCCTCTGGATTAATAATTAAACAATAATGGAGGCCAGGGGACTGGATCCTGGGCCTGCCACTCCTGGGTGAGTTCTCTACCCAGCAGAGAATCACAAGCAGAGGAAGGTGCCGGTGCCTCTCTCCATTGTGATAGTGGTAGGGGTAGCATATACCCATATTGACATCTCCCATTGGCTAATTTAGGTGACTCCCTCCCTGCCCCCCATAATGTGCTGACTTTTGTGAATTTTAATCTAAGGTGTCTCTCTCTTCCCAATCATTGTATAGGAGCGTAGGCATCTCACTCAGGATTTGAGAATCACCGTGATTTTATCCGGGCGCCTACAAGTGAGTTGTGGTGATGCTGAGCATCACAACCTCCGAACTTATTTTGACCATTCAGTCCCAAGTACTTGCATGACCTTCACAGCCATGGTGATACCGATAATCTTAAGGAGCAGTGCAGTTCCTGTTTCAATGTGCTACATTGGCTACCCTAAGACTTCTCTTGGGATAGATGAAGAGGAGGAATGGGAGTCTCCTCTGATAGATCTATTTACCTATAGTTTAGGGGCCTGATCCATCCATAGAACATTTGGGATTGTCTCCTCATCTCGTGCTGTGAGGAGGTCATGGTTGAGGTCATGGCAGGCACAAAAGGAGCTGAACAACCTGATGTGTGCTAGACTTGGGTGCAGAAACCAATGTATTTTTCTTTCAGGGAATGTCAATGCATCAGACTTGCTTGAATTCATCCCCTAACTGAATTTACAAGATAGTTTATCAATGTAATGACTCCAGTACTGGTTTCTAATTGTAGTATATGTGTATCTTTGAGATAAATACAATATCTAAACATATTATATCAAGACCAATATACTGTAGCTGGAAATTTTATTTACTTTGGTGATCCCTAAGAACATTTGTGGCTATGTAAGCTAAATAAACGTATTTAATGTTTCAAGTCATAAGGTGATGGAAGGAATTGCCTTCCTCTGAAGCATCAGGGATTGTCATTGCTGTACCGAGATTGCAGACCACTGGTCCATCTAGCCTGCTAACTCCTTTAATAATGCAGCCTCTCCATTCATGGAGAGTTTCTTTATTTCTGATGGGCTCTTCTTGTACAGAGACTTAGCTCCCATTTGGTTTACTCTCTGAGCTTTCTCTGCTCATAGTATTCTAACATGACAAATGGTGTGCGAATACTGGAGACACTAGCTCATCTCTGGAGATAGCAATCTGTCTCCATAAAAGAAACTTGCGGAATACAAAAGCCAAGAAAACAGCCGGGAAGGGGGAAGCAAACGTCCCTGAAAAAGAGCCCTGGCAATACCCCACAGCCAAAGCCCGTACGTGCTGTTCCAAATGGCACTTCACTTTATATGAAAATACGTCTAACCTTAGCCTCACCCTTCTCCTGCTCTGGGCTAACAAATCTAATAACTTTTCTATTTCCAGATTCAGTGACTCTATGAAAACAAGTAGAAAAAAGCAGTGGGTGTGAAACATCAATGTCACTGATTCTCTTCTCTGCTCCCATTCTTTCTGCACCATTTTGGAAATAAAAAGAAGCTGGAAAGCATAAAAAGAGGTCCCCAGCACGGAGTCCTCCCCTCCCCAGCTGGCAAAGAGCAGTATGGCTGGCATCTACCGCACCTCTGCAACTCCAGGTGGAAGGGGCGTGTCAGATGCACTACCTTGCTGAAGCTGGCGGACAGTTGCCTCTGAGACAGAGGCAGCTGATGTACTTTATGACTGCCTGGCTGAGGCTGACAGAGAACAGGCCGGAGGCTCAGTAATCACCTTTCCTGTGCATGTGACGGTTACCCTTGCTGCTGTGCCCAGCAGAGATTTTGAGCCAATATCCCTAGTCTATCCATACATACCGTGGGCAGCTGAGCAGCTCCCAAGCAAAAGCTGGAAATGAGCATGCATTGGGTGTAATCGGATCCCAGTCTCAGTGATGTGTGAAAGGGGATAGCAAATAAGATCCAATGTAATACAATGAGGATCTCTTTTTTTCTCTATACCAGTGTATAGGAGTAACTCAGTTAAAATCAATGGAGTTTACTCCTGTTTTAAAAGGATGTAAGTTGGAAGAGAATCAGGACCAAAGCTTCCACTGAGCTACCGATACTTAGTCTTCAGAAGAGAAGAATGAGGGGGGATTTGTTAGCTACTTTCAACTACCTGAAAGGGAGTTCCAAAGAGGATGGATCTAGACTGTTCTCAGTGGTGGCAGATGACAGAACAAGGAGTAATGGTCTCAAGTTGCAGTGGGGGAGGTCTAGGCTGGATATTAGGAAAAAAAAATTCATTAGGGAGGTGGTGGAATCTCCTTCCTTAGAGGTTTTTAAGGTCAGGCTTAACAAAGCCCTGGCTGGGATTACTTAGTTAGGGATTGGTCCTGCTTTGAGTAGGGGGTCAGACTAGATGACCTCCTGAGGTCCCTTCCAACCCTGATATTCTATGATTTTATGACCATCTTTTTTTTTTAAGCAATTCAGACCTAGTGGAAAACTATGTTGGGAGCTAATGACACCATACATTAAAACTGGGAGAATAATACAAAAAGGTGTATGAATATTTATTAGGATTATCCAATGAATTTGCCTCAGCAACATTCACATCTCTTGCTGTGTTCATTTTCTGTGAATATTTAAGCAAAACAGGCACAAATATTCAGAGTCAATTTCAGTGCATATGCCAGTGTTATGAGAGAAGTGCTTTAAGACTGGTCCAATCAGGGAATAGAAACAATATCGTATGAGTAACCTCATCTCCCCGCCCCCAGTTATCTCAAGGTGTTTTGGATCAGGCTTTGAATGAGTTTGGAGGTCCTGCAGGGAAAATTAATATGAAATGTAATGTGAAATTCTTGTAATGCCTCCATGCAAGGGGCAAAATTAAGGTTACTTGTGCAAACCTTGCAATTTCCTGATTATTTTAATGTTTTTAACATCTGTTTAAAATATTTTACAGTAGTCTCAAATAAATGCAGAGCAGAGTACACAAATTCTAACAAATGTAGTAGATGAACTTTGCCTCTTCTTCTGTTGACTATTTTTAAAAAGCAGTCGTCATGTGAAATTTGAGCTTTTTCACTTGTTTGTGTCTGGCCACATGAATCATATAGTACCAGTTTGTTCCCAGATTAGAAGAATCGAGCTCTTGTTATCAGGGTCCTCTAGCAAACTTTAAAATTTGCCTTTTGTGAGAATTTAGCTGGGAATTCCTTTCCTCAATCATTCATGCTTCTAAAACTCCATCACACAAATGGCCCACTTTTGTGGAACTGTAATTTCAAGTTAACGTACTCAAATATTTGAAAAAAGCTCATTATAAAATTCACTTTCCCTCAACATTTGCATCACAAAACTGGTCAGTAGGGCTTTGGTTTAACAAAGCATTTAAGCACATGCCTAACTGAAGTCAATGTCACTCATTTAAGGCCCCTATTCAGTCATTCAAGCACCACCAAAGTCAATGGGACTTAAGCATAAACTTAAAGTTAAGCATTTGCTAACATGCTTGCTTGGATTGGAGTCTAAGTGCTTTGCAAAATCTGGGCCTAGAGTTGCCCTAATGAACAATAAACATGATTAGAGCAAATTCATATTTAATGTCTAACAATCATTTCTGGCAATTATTTGGCATTATTTTCTCACCTCTCATATGCAGGATTGTTTATGAATTATACAACAAACTTATGGCCAATAATTATTTCGTTCTAAGGTTAGATGCAGTTTTACATGACTGACTTCCTATTTTTACACTAGAAGAATAGCTTTAATCATGTATTGCAGCTTGAATAATTTTAAGATAATTACACAGCCGCTAGATTTAGAGCTGATTTACTTATTAAGCTACAAGAGCTCATTTTGCAATTAGTTAATATTCACTTAATGTAAAACTGTCCTATGAAAAATAGGCAGAATGCCTGAGACCCTGAATTTTAAATTGTTTTCCATGTTTTCTATAAATATCTTAAATCGCAAAGGAAGAGTAGAATTGTCAAGTAAGTATTAAAAAATGTAGTTTTTTGGGCTGTTTTTTTAAGGATTTACAAAAGCCAATAGGCATTTTGACTCCTTTGACAATTCCACTGATTGGAATTTAATGTGAATTAGAAGCCTAATTCCCTCCCTGAGACATTCTTGCACAGTGTTAGAAACCCGACCAGAACAGACTAATGGTAGATGAGAATCCATACATGAAAGTGACTATGGTATATAAACCAAAAGGAATTGACCACTGAGCTTCCATTATCCAAACTAAGACCTTGATCCTGCAAGTACTTACACATCTGGGTACCTTTCAACAGGTGAGTACTGCACACACTTCAGTCATGCTCAACTTGAAATACATGGGATTGGCCTGGTCTACACTAATGAGGTAAATCAATCTAAGTTACGCTAGTTAAGTTACATAAGTTATGTAAGTTAAGTCGATGTAGCTTAGATCTGCTTACAGAGGTGTCTACACTGTGTTAAGTCAATTGGAGATGTTCTACTGTCAACATAGCTTCCACCTCTCAGGGAGGTGGGGTACTGAAGTCAACAGGAGATGCTCTCCCATTGAATTGTTGTGTCTTCACCAAACCCACTAAATCAACTCCGCTGCACTGATAACAGTGGCATCGATTTTGCTGGTAGTGGTGACAAGCCTTAAGTGTTCATAGGGTCAGGGTAGTATAAGAAAAAGAAAAGTAACAGTATAATGTTTAGTATTATATCTTTACAGAAACAGGGCCCAATGTAAAAAAAGAAAAAGGACCCATTCAGATGGACTTCCCTTTGCAGGATCAGCTCCTTCGTCGCTTAGGGATATTAATTGTTCTCTGCTTATAGGCTTTATACCTGAAAGTCTATCTACAGGCAAAAGAGGCACAAATAAATAAAAACTGCAATGGGCTGTATGTCTTACATATCATTTTTACAACTCCCCCCAACTGCCTGGAGCTCCAGTCCTGCAAACACAGGCACATATGCTTACCCCAAAGCGAGCGAGTTGTACCATTGGCTATGATGGGACTGTACACTTGCTTAAAAACTATGCATGTGTGTGTTTGCATACCATAGGCCTACCACCTTATGATTAGGGCCCTACCAAATTCACGGCCCATTTTGGTCAATTTCATGGTCAGAGGATTTTAAAAATCATAAATGTCATGATTTCAGTTATTTAAATCTGAAATTTCACGGCATTGTAATTGTAGGGGTCCTGACCGAAGAAGGAGTTGTGGGTGGGGTCGGAAGGTTATTGCAAGGGAGGCTGTGGTACTGCTACCCTTACTTCTGCAATGCTGCTGGCCGTGGCGCTGCCTTCAGAGCTGGGCAGCTAGAGAGCAGCGGCTGCTGGCTGGGAGCCCAGCTCTGAAGGCAGAGTTGCTGCCAGTGCAGCACAGAAGCAAGGATAGCGTGGTATGGTACTGCTGCTCTTACTTCTGTGCTGTTGCTTGCAGAGCTGAGCCATCAGTCAGCAGTCACCGCTCTCCAGCCACCCAGCTCTGAAGGCAGCAGCATAGAAGTTAGAGTGACATAGCCTAGTATTGCCCCCCGCCTCGCCTTACTTCTACACTGCTGCTGGTGGGGCGCTGCCTTCGGAGCTGGGCACCTGGCTAACAGCTCCCGCTCTCCAGCCGCTCAGCTCTGGAGGCAGCGCAGAAGTAAGGGTGGCAATACCGTGACCCCTCTAAAATAACCTTGTGACCCCCCCTTCAACTCCCTTTTGGGTCAGGACCCTCAATTTGAGAAACCCTGGTCTCCCCTGTGCTGTGTAGTATAGGGTAAAAGCACACAAAAGACCAGATTTCCTGGGGGAAGACCAGATTTCACAGTCCATGCTGTATTTTTCATGGCTGTGAGTTTGGTAGGGCCCTACTTATTATGTAAGCACTGAATAAAGCACCTTTCAGCCAAGGATCTCAGCACTTTACAAATGTTAATTAAGCTGCATAGCCTTTCTTTGAGGCAGGCAGGTGTTTATTCCTTTGTAGACATGGATATATTGAGGGGGTAGGGTCAAATAAACGTCCCCATACCACCAAGTGAGCTGATGGCATAATCAGTACAGGATCCAGCCGATGAATCTCTAACCTGTTAGCCATATCCCCTCTCATTTTTTGAGCAGTGTTGGCTCATTGCAGTGTGAGCAGGGGGTAATCCCTACTCAAATTCCTGTTGACTGGAGGAGTCATGGGAGTAAAAGACTACGGGGGTCCGGCCCTATTTTTAGTTAAATTAGACCCCAAAAGGTAAATATAAAATGAGGAGCCAAGATCAGATAATCTCCTAAAGCCTTATTCACTGATGACTGCTCAAAAGAAACAAGTTTATCAATCCATTAATTCAAGGTTAATCTTGTTCTGGGACTTCGAGTCTGGTGATTTATGATAGCGCAGCACAGAACCTTAAATACATAGCTATGAATCATGGTCATGCCAGAGTTGGCCAGTCCCTTTCCTGCAGCCGTTGACTCAGCCACCGCTCTCGCTAAACTTTCCAAATGATGTTTTCTGCAAACAAGAAGGGTAGCTCTCACCGACAGTGCTGGGTGTGCATACTAATTTATAACAGGATTAAATGTGCGCTACCAGCCCCCCCTGTGGCTTTGCAGGGCTACCATGGTAAGAGTTCTAATACAGCCGCTTCGGTCTATTAGCATTTTGTCCATGTCTCCTCCTTGTCACAAGGCAGGGGTTGGCTTTTGTTTTCTCAATCAGCCATATAGACCCAACTCCACAATAGACGCAAAGTCTCTTAGTGATGCTTTCCGGAACCAGCAACATTCGTGCAGCCTTCTTAGAGAGACACAGACGCCACGCCACCCCTCTTTTGTTGTCTGTGCTGGTCTCTAACATTAAGAGCTGCTTTGCGTGAAAATCCATCCTTAGGAAATTTCCAAGCATACTGCATTTGTGTCTGTTTGGGCTGCGTTTTGCAGGGACTGGAGTACTGATCCGGCAGCATACACAACAGATCGTGCTGTGAAGGAGGAGCTTAAAGTAGGGATGTTCTGTGGTAAAATGTATTTGGTTGGCCTAGCGAAGGTGAGTGTTGTACTGGGCTCACCGTAGGGTGCTGAAGCCCCTTATGTCTGTGCTGCTCTGGGCAAACTGGAAAATGAGCAACTCCCTCCTTCCCTGGCCCCACATTAATTCACACACACAGTTAGTAAACACTTTGCTGCCTTCAGTGCTTTCTTACCAAAGGCAGCTGCTGGGCTGATTAGTCAAGCAAGTGTGTGTGAAAACCCCAGCAGCAGGGATCGAAATTATAAAGGTCAGCATGAAGTAAAGACTCAAGGAGTTGGCATTAAAGGGGTACCGGTCCTTTAAAAATATTCCTCATTTGCAGGGCACTACCTGTCCTATGGGTGGAATCCCTTGAGTAGCCTGTGTTCCTGAACAAAGGTACTTCCTTCTTGCAAGAGAGCAGGAATTTTAAAGGGCCGGGACTCTTTCAGCGGCAGTCTCCACCTTTTCTGGATATTGCTGGAGGTGAGAAAATGCCAGGATATTGAAAATGACTCGAGTTTTGGTATTTCCAAACAGAGTAGTTAAAAAAAAAAAACACAAAAAAAATCAGACAGATGCAACTATATTTAAAACATCCCACCCCTCTGTTAAACATGCATTATGAGCGACTCCATGATGGAAACTAATGCAAGTGAGCAAGTACTCCACTCTTGTTCTTGACAGGGATTTAATCTAACCACAGTGGGGCTGTGTCTTGCTTCTGTATAATTTGTCATCCCAGAGGACAATGTTAGTTCACATTTCCTGCAAATGTTCTGGAGTCAAAATGATACCTTGTCACTCTCCATTTTCTGCAAGAAGCTTAGCAGAATTGTTGGGTAATGAGTGGCGGTGACAAAATTCCCACCCCACCCAGTGAGAATTTCTCAGTCATTGTGGATGATCATCCCCAGGGGAGGCATGGCCCCACTAGGAATGATTTAAAGACTGATCCTGCTGAGATGATGAAGACCCCACAGTTCACATTGATTTCACTGGGAGGATGACCAGCACCTCTCGGGACTTAGGGTGCGTCTATACTACACGCTGGATCGGTGGGTAGTGTTCAATGTATCAGGAATCAATTTATCGCGTCTCATCTAGACGCGATAAATGAATCCCCAAGCGTGCTCCCTGTCGACTCCAGAACTCCAGCCCCGCAAGAGGAGGAAGCGGAGTCAAGGAGGGAGCTGCCGCAGTAGACTCACCACCATGAGGACCGTCAAGCAAGTCGAACTAAGATACTGTGATTTCAGCTATTCAAATAGTTTGAACCACCCCCAAACCCCAGTGTAGCCCAGGCCTTAGTGTCTTCTCCTGGCCTCCCTCACACCTGCTTTCTCGATGAAGATGTAGCCACAATGGTTTGGTCTGTTGCCTTTCTCCCGAAATCTTGAATTTTTTTGTTATATTAAGTCTATAATTGTAAATCTTCCTGCATTCATTTTTTTGCTTTACCTATAAGTGTCAGATTATCCACTTTCTAGGCAGTCATTCCTGTAGATTTCTATGATGAATCTTCCTATCAAACTCTCACAGTCAGCAGTAGTATCCTATTTTAATTAAAGGACAACAAAATTTGCCCCCCCCCCCTTTTTTTTTAAAAAAAAAGGGAACTGCATCAATCGGGCCAAAATCTGCTTTGACTCATGTTGGTGAGAAATTGGGAGGAAATAATTTACTATAGCCAACAGGAGTATAAGTGAGAGCAGAATTTGGCCTGTATTTTTCAGGCCAGCACTAAGCCCAGAAGGTAAAGAAGCAGTCGTCATGATGAATCAACTGTGAAACTAATTTTCCTACAAATGTTTTTATTAGTGATAAAGTTTATGATCGAAACCCGCCCCCGCCGCCCCGAACCATAGAGGAATATACATGTTGCATCTGGCCTCTATTTCTATTCAATGTGCCAAACCAAATTCCTGGAGCTGAACAACTCCATTGGAAAATCTGGCTCTGGATCTTGTGAATAAATTCAATTTCTGGCTCTGCCACAGATTTCCAGTGTGACCCATGCAAGGGATTTAATATCTCAGGGTACATCTATAGTGTTCGATGTACTGGGGATCGTTTTATCGCATCTCATCTAGAGGTGATAAATTGATCCCCAAACGCGCTCCCCATCGACTCCAGAACTCCAGCTCCGCAAGAGGAGTAAACAGAGTTGACGGGTGAGCAGCCATGGTCGACTCACCACCATGAGGACGGCCAGATAAGTCGAACTAAGATACTTCGACTTCAGCTACCCAAATAGCATAGCTGAAGTTGCGTATCTTAGTTTGAACCCCACCCCCAGTGTAGCCCAGGCCTCAGTTCACCATCTGTCGAATGAAGATAAGAATAAAGCTCACTCGAAAATGGAGTATTTGTCATGGGAAACTGAGAGAAAAGTGAAGACATTGATTGTTTTCTAAATTGTCCATGAAAACTTTGTTGGTTTTTTTGGAGTGGGGGTGTTAGCAAACCCCTCAAAACATTTCAATTTAGTACTACGTGGGAGTTGTAGTTGTAGTGCCTCCTCCTCTCATTCTCTTGCACAGCCTGTCCTTGATTAGACCACGTTTCCACAATGCACCAATTTCCCCTCTTGAAGGGCAGGAGGAGGCAGCACATTGTGGGAGTTCCTGGCTGTGGTGCATCATGGGAGATGGGAGACTGGCCTATCAAAGAGAATGCGGTCCTAAAACAGCCAAACTATAATTCCCATGAGGTACTGAGGCAGCATTTCAAAATCAAAATAGTTTGGCCTTTGAGGCCAAAGCAAACACTTTTTTCCACAAAGAAAGGTAATTTAATTGACAAACCAATTTCCAACTGAGGCTCCTGGGAAAAGAAGGCTGTAATTGGAGCTAGGAGAGTAGACTGGGGAAAAGTAAAAGAGGAAAGCAAACGGAGGTGGATGTGTGAAAGGTAGGTTCTTATCTAGGTAGTAACAGCTTCAACTCTATGTTTTATTGAAGAGAATCAATCAGTTGTCACTCAGGCTGTCATTGGGAACTGCTTGTACTGCATTGATTGAATACGAAAGGACTCTGCAGTTAAACAGTTGCAGGAACGTCCCTTGTCTTGAAGTGCAATGAAGGACAAGAGGGAGAACTTTGCCTTTGGCTGTATTCTTTGAGCACCACTCACTGTTTGAAGGGATTTAAAACACACCTTTTCATGAGCAGCCTCTGCCAACCCAGTGGTCTTACACTCAAAATAAGTTTGCCTGGAAAGTGTGGTGCAGGGGGTACAGTCCATGCATATCTTCTTGCTTCTTTTGCTAAGAGGGTGCAAGGCCTATTGTAACTTTTCATCCTTTGCTCCATGAACCAGATGCGGGAGGGGAGAGAGGGTTGTCCAGGAGTGTGCAAACTGTGTGATGAACAGTGACAACAGGTCACGATCACATCTCATGCCACATCCCCGAAACTCCCTGGCATGATGCACATTAGTGCGCAATGTCAGATCAGCGTTCTGTGTTGCTGTCCCCTCAATCAGTGACTCGTCCATTCAGCACTGACACTATCATCCTCAAAGTGTTCCACTCCCCAGCCTTCCGAGGGAATCTGGTACCATTGCAGATTTTCGGCGTCTTTCTGGTTGGGTGGAATTAAGGTATTTGTGTTTGAGAGGTGTTTCTTACCAGATGGTCTCAACCTTGCGGTCCCCTTTTCCCCAGGCAGTTCTAACCAGTACTTAACCCCGTCGAAAACAAAATAAAGCCCATCAGAAACACATGGAGATGTGGTTGGGTATCAGTTGCTTAATCTAGGAGTGAAAGATAGGAAGCTTTGCAAAGAACCAGTAATGATTAATAAGAGTTGGACTATGTGCGTGTGTGTGTGTGGAGTTTCACCATGGCCTCCAGAAGGAGGTGTAGAGGGGTAGGGGGGGTGATGCATGGTCAGATATAAGAAGGCATGTGGCATCAGCAGAAGTCTGTCATAGAGAGTAACAGATGTCCCCTGTCGGTGGTGGGCAGGCTGCCAGTCGTAACCCCATCCCACAACTGTGACTGAGCATCTGTGCCATCCTCAATGATGAGTATGGATATAGACATATAAGAGTCCACCCATGTGCAGCACTTGTCTGTGCTGACAGCCGAATGCCCAGAAGGGACCATCAAACTGTCAGTCTGTCCCAACTGATGAGCCTATGGTTACAGAGCGATGTCAGTCCAGCTACAGGATCATGCTCAGAAATATAAAGGATTCCGTGAATGGCCATGAAGCTATGGGGGCTGGCTTGAGCTGGGTGAATTTGAAGAAGACAGACACAGCAATGAAGCCCCTCATTTCCCCTCTTTACTTGCTGGGTGAGGACCTCATAGGATTTCCAGTATGTATTGGCCAGTTTGTATATGCACCGTTGCTCCTCGGTGGCTGGCCTGAAGAAGCTAAAAGGCCTAGTGGAAACTATCCTTTTGCTGAAGTAGGAGGAGCCAAGCATAGATCTCAGATCCAACATCGATGACCCCTATAGAATCACAGCTTCCTCCAAAAGAGGGGCGTACAATCGGATGGGGGCCAATAATGCGTTCTTCACACCGTCCACATGGTTGACATTAGGCAGCGTAGGGGAGTTGCCAAGTCTCCACCAGTCAGTAATCTTCCATCTCCCCAGGATCTGATGGTTCACTGTCCACCAGGCTCCGAGGTATTTCCTCCCTGTGGTTACATCACCCAGGGAGCTGAGCAGATAGAGATGAAGGAGGTACATTCTGAACTGGGCCAACAACAAATGGCAACCTCCAGTCACTTGCCTGTGCCAAGCTGGTTCACTAGTGTCCTTATTACCGCAGGAGCGAGCACAAAGGTGACCTGGGATCGTGACCAGGCCCCAGAAGGCCAGTACCGACGATAGCTACTGCTCCTGGAATGACTCCGACAGGTGGACCCGCAACGGCGTGGTGCTGGTGATCGATGCCCAGGACTACAGAGGCAGTACCATGGAGGGGACTCCGAACGGGACTCTGAGAGGGAGCGGTGACGACCTGGGCACTCTGAAAAACTAAGTCACTACAGGTACTAGAAGAAACACTAGGGACCAGCTGCAGCAATCGCCGGAGCTGTTAAGTTCTGATGCACCTTCACTGGCGGCATGAAGGAACTGAGGGTAGGGACACGCGCAGCGCCCCTTATAGTGTGCCAGGGCAGTGCCACACCAGGGGTCATGGGGGGCGGGGGGTGCTCCCCCAGAGGCATACTACTAGGGGAAAAACATCCAGCACCGGTGCACGTGGCAAGTACGCACACCTACTGTGGAATAGACGTGAGCAGCACATCTCAAAGAACACCAGTTACAAAAGGTCTTTTTTTCTTGTTGCCCCTAAACTGAGTTAAAATACGTAGGGCCAGAATCCGCAGCAGGCATAAAGTGGCCTAGCTCCATTGTCAGCGATAAAGCCACTGCAACTTAAAGGAGCTGAGGATCTGGCCCAAAACATATAATAATTCCCAAGAGCCTGGGGGTTTGAAGACATGACAGTGCTGGGTAATAAAGAAATACAGCTTTCCGCTGTATAGTGATAGATCTTACGCGTTCTTATGGGTAATTGAATCCACCTCTTATCTAAAGCTATCAAATCCAATGAGTGCCATTTCCCAGCACCGCTTCATGATAGTCGCTCTCATCTCAGTCGTGGGTTGCAGTGGCTTTGGACTCAGGTGAACACGCTAATTTATTTTAGTCATCTCTTATGCTCCTGACAATTGGGCATTTTGCTAACTCCTGAACGCTTGCAACATGAGCTGCCGAGCTCCATTGAAGTTTGCCTTGTCTCATTCTGACAGACTATGGGCAAGTTTAGCTCCTGAGCTTTGGTGTGGTAGAATCATTCTCCAGGTTTTGTGCACTGCTCTGTGAGAAAATAAGCACTCCATTCTGCTGAAAAGCTTTAAGGGCAAAAATCCACTTTTTCCTGGGAAGGAAGAGTGGCTACGGGTGGGAACATGTTCTTGCTGTCACTAAAGTCTCCCTGGGCGACTCCCTACGATGTGCTGAGTGCCACCAGTTTCCACTGATTTCAAAGGCAATTGATCATGCTCAGCCCTTCATGAGACCAGCCCCTTATATTGTCTGTCAGGGTGACCAGACAGCAAATGTGAAAAATCGGGATGGGGTGGGGGGTAATAGGAGCCTATAGAAGAAAAAGACCCCAAAATTGGGACTGTCCCTATAAAATCGGGACATCAGGTCACCCTAGTCAGCCTTAACCCATGTGTAAAAGAGATGTCATTATACTATGTAATTAGCATTTGAAAAATACATTGAGGGACTCCTCAGCTGAGAGGAGCTATATACAGTTTTACTCATGGTCCTTTGTTTGCTTTTTGTTAATCAGAGAGGCATTTGAACTCATTTCCAAGTTAAGAGGAGACATGTGATGGATGCTATTAAAATCTTGACATTTACCACTCCTCGTAATTACATTTCCCAGAGTATTTGCAGCAGTCCTCATGCGCTAAGCAGAGGGAATGCTGTAAATATCACACATCAGGCGATGCAGTAAACCTTGGGATTTTAACAGTGCCTGTGGTAACACACACATGTTAAGAATCAGACATTCGAGAGCTCCGCTTCTGTTTAGGTACCTGTGATAGGGAGGTAGGCAAATCTCGCTCCAGCTAGGAAGGAGTTAAAGTGCCTCATTGGGCTCAGAAGCCCCACACTGCTACACTAGCACTGGGTGCTGGATTGAAGAGGAGAAAGTCCAGTGGCTGAAGGCTCTGCGTGAAGGAGAGCAAGCGGGCTGCTCCTGGGTGGATAAGGAGTCTGGCTGGGGTCAGGGACTGCAGTAGAACAGCTGCCTGTTGGAGCCCTTTGTGGGGAGGGTAGGCTTGATCTGGATGGTCGAGTAGGGGAGGGACAGTAGCTAAGTAGGCTGCTGTAGCTGGGAGCCTGCCTGTGAGGAAGGGGTCTGGAGGCTGACCCCTGGCTGGATCGAGGCGTTGTTTGTTTGGTGTGTTCACTGGCTGTGCGCTAAGTGCCCGTGTTACCCTGGGAGCAGGCAAACACTTTAAATATCTTGGCAGAGGTCACTGCATGGCTGGAGTAGGCTGAAGATGACAGAGGGAACATGAGGCAGGATCCCTGCAAATATCACAGCTGCTACAAGGGGATGCTCTGGGACAAGGAGAAAGTGTGTAAATACCTTGGGTCATTTAAGTTAATAAATAGATGGACAACATCCCACCCACCACCACTATACACACACTTCTCCCTACAAAGGTCTCTTTGCAAGTCTTTTGAACCCCCCTGCCTTTTGTTTACATTTTAGCTTTCCTAATACTTTTAGCTGCAGTTCTTTGCCATTTCTAGGGTTACTTTTCAGTAAGTTCTCCATTTTGGGGACATGGGCCATCTGTTAAACCCTATTGGCTTCCCTCCCTTGGAAAGATGGGGCGTAAGGTGCAGACCATTGGGTTTGGGTCACTCCCCTCTTCAGTGACTCAGGTGGGATTCACAAATATCTATTTTTTAAAAATAAGTCTTCACCCATATTTTAAGCATACAGCCTCTTTAATGCTTTTTTTCGTGCATTGTTATAGCAGGTTCGATCTTCAAAGCACAGTGCCTGCTGACTTCACTTGCCGCTGTGTGTCAGCACTTTTGCCGATCACACCCCAAGGTTTCCCATCGGGCATCCATATGGTGACTGTGACAGAGTGGGGTATGTCTGTGTTAAATTAGGAATTCCTAGTCCCAATCTCCTCTGAGGTCAGACCAGATGTTTTATTTTCGGGCTTTTTGTGCAGAGCACTCTCTGCCTTAGTTTCCTCATTGTGATGGTATCGGGGCACCCCATCTAGTCCAGGCAGGTACCCCCATCCTCCTTGTATGCAAGGAGATGTTTCTCGTCCCTAAATCGGTTCCCCGCACTATTCTAGGCCCCAGAGTTATGAGGCCTAATGGCCAGAGTCAATAGGATTACCTTTATCCACAGGGCAGTGAGGACTAATGGCCAGAGTCCATGGGATGCCCTTATTCACCAGGCAGTAAGGCCTAGCAGCCAGAGTCAATTGGGTTGCCCTTCTCAGGGAGATAAGGCCTAGTAGTCAGAGTCAACTGAGTTGCTCTTATCTGCAGGGAGGTAAGGACTAATGGCCAAAGTCAAGCACAATGGGTTGCCACCTAGGGCTGGATGGCAGCGGGGTAGGGGGACCTGAGCCCTCCCTGCTCCACCAGATCCCAGCCCTGTCAGTGATGAGAGTCCCCACCACTGAGTTAGCGGGAATCCAACCACAGCATGCTGATTGTTCTCAGCCCTGCAGCTAGCATCCCCCCAGGATACTTCCTTCTGTGTCACTTGTAGTCGTGATTTGGGCGTGTCCGGGGTCTTTGGACTCATCGGTGCGGATGGCTGTCAGTGATCCCAGGTTCTCCTGGATGTCTGCTGGTGTCTGGGGCTCTGTCTGGGTCTCGACATTCCTGGCTCCCACTGTTCGAGCCCCTGGCGCTTCCTGGGCTGGAGCCTGCAGTGAGCGTCCTCCCTCTTCAGCTGTCAGTCCGGACTGAGCTGAGCTGCTCCCTTTTATATTACTGCTGCACTTGGAGCATGCCCAGTAGCGCTTGATGGGTGTGACTTCCTCAGCTCACAATGGAGAGTTAACCTTTCCCAGTCTAATGTGGGGTGGGTGCACCCCATCACACCTTCTGTTTGCACTAGGTAAGAGCAGTTGTTAAAATTTGTTGGGGACTGGATCAAGCCCCTATCTGTGTGCAAAGTAAAAGCATTATATTTATTTGTTAAAATGTCATATTATAGAGTTCTCTTTTTCTCTTTGCTCATCTAATTATATATATAATATAGTCATGCACTTAAGAAAAAAAAGAAACCAAAAATTTCAGCCCTAGCACCTTATTTCAAGGTTACGCTACTCAAGAGCACATTATGAAGAACCCTTTTTGCTAACAGTAATTAGAGATAATTGCCAGCAGTCTGGCTGTTCATTTTCAGGAACCAGACATAGGAGGTTATCTCAACTTAAAGTGGCCATCTCATTTGTGCCTGCCAGCATGTTTCTATAGCAAGGACCTTTGCAATTTTACATAAGTATGTGAAAGGATAATTGACAGTATGTGTAAATATGATGTAGCTGAAAATTGGCAGCCTGAGAGCCTTCTTCAGCTGTAATGTTTGGAGATGAAGGATGGTCTTGTGGCCAAGAAATGGGACTGAGATTAAGGAAAAGGGATTCTGTTCTTGGTACTGACACAGACTTTTATTGTGGCCAAGGGCAAGTTACTTAATTCTCTATGTCTCAGCTGCCCATCTTCCCAGGGTGGATAATTGTGCTTGACTTAACAGGCATGTTGCAAGGATAAATTCTTCCAGTGTTTGTGAGGCTTTCAGATCTGGGGAGTGGGGATATCTGTTTTTGTTCTGTGCTTGTGCAGTCCCTAGTACAATGGGATTCTGGCCCATGACTGGGACTCCTAGGTGCTATGGTAATACAAATAATAACAGTGATGATTGCAGAAGTTCCCAAATAGATAATCAAGCTAGTTGTCTCTTCTTCCTTAGCTAGTATCATTAACTGGCAGCCCAAGTGTCCAAAAACGTCCTCCCTAAAATATCCTGGCTAAAATTTCCTTTGCACAAGGAAAAGACCTCAAATCAGATACAAGTATGCCAAAAATTCAGTGTAATCTCATTTGATCTAACAGTCTCTCACAGGTATTAACTATGGTACCTGAGCAATACCTGAATAATATAAATGTGCACCATACTCTAGTTGGCACATGCTCCTTACTTAATAATTTAAACCCAGTTCTGACACTGACAGATGCATGTAATGTAACTGTAGCCCAGGGTACTAGACAGACAAAGTGGATGAGGTAATACCTTTGATTGGACCAACTTCTGTTGGTGAGAGAGACTTACACTTGTCTCTCGCACCAACAGAAGTTGGTACAATGAAAGATATTACCTCACCCACCTGGTCTCTCTGACAGCTGTGGAAGTGAAGAACAGTTTGGTATCTGCTTGAATGATGTGGAAGGTGTTGAGATGCTGAGATGATAAGACCCATGTACATACAAAGCTAGTGAGAGTTGTGGCAGAAAGGGCAGTGAAATAAGCCATCACTTGTAGCGTAATGGGGTTATGACAGAAGCATGTTTCATTTCTAAATATAATGAGCGTTTTTAATAGAGATCAAGAACATAGAAAATGGTCCCAGGGATCAGGACTTTTGAGTTCTGTTCTAGGCTATTCCTGGAACTTGCAGTGAGACCTTGGGCAAATCACTTAAAATCTCAGTGCCTCAGTTTCCCTATACATTGGGGGTATTTTTTTCCAGAGAAGAGATCATAAGTCACAAACTGTATGCTGAATGTTAAATGAAGCCTTAGACTGACCATCAGTACATGGTGATTACCTTGAATTTGTTCAACACGTTAGCACACAATTGTTTATACTCTTTGGATGGATCATAAGCACTTACATTAGTTTGTTGCATTTTGAGTAGGGAGGACACATGGTTTTGTCGCAATACTGTGAGGAGTGGAATTTGAGAAACAAATTCTTACAAGTATGAATCTGAAATTTGGTTTCTCAGAATAATAATTTGACAGATATGGCAATTTCCTGCAGTAATCTTGGGAGACGTTATTGAATTAAGTTTAAGCATGTGGGAAATGGAGCCAACTATGGCAACAGAAAAATGACCCAGCACAAGGGAGTGTACTCTTGCCAATCCTCTTCAACACTGAGATGATTGAGATGATCAACTGCACGAGAAGTTTTATCTATGCAGATGACCTATGTGTTGCTGCTCAGGCCAAAGATCTTACACAGATCAAAGCTACGTTAGCATCAGCCCGGTCTGGGCTCTCCATCTGTTACATCAAGAACAAATTGTGCACCGATCGAGCCAAAATACAAGTGAGTCTCTTCCATCGGCGGAACTGTGAGGTCAATAGACAACTCAGCATCATCTGGGATGGGCTATCATTTGCCCACTGCTGGACTCCTGTCTACCTTGGAGTGACACCAGATTGCACACTCTCCTTCAGGGCACACATACAGAAGACAAAAGGCAAAGGTAGTGCTTGGAACAACATATTCTGTAAACTTGCCAAGTCAAAATGGGGAACCAGCCCTGCAACAGCAAAAACTGTTGCTTTTTGCTCTTTGTCAGCTAACTATGTGTGTCAGGTGTAGGGAAGATCAGCTGTCACAAAGACGCTGGACCTAGCGCTGCACGACAGCCACCATTACGTCAGAGAATGTCTAAACCCAACACATGTGAACAGCATTTATGTGCTTGCCAGAGTCTCTCAACTGGATATGAGGAGAGTGGTCACATGCAAAGTGGAATGATTACAACAGGTTGAAGACAGCTGACATCTGCTAGATGGCCACTCCGCAGCAGTGAGCTCCCTGAACTAGTGGGAAAGCTTCTTTCGTGCAACTGAACAACTTAAAGAAATGCTGATGATGACCTGACTCAAACTGTGATGTACACAACTCAAAATACTTGACAAGGATGTCAAAACGCAAATAGATATTGCCAGATGCCTTCCTGCAGGCACAGGGAAGGGTTGGTTCACCTGGAGATGTTTAAATTGCCTCTGACCAAAAGCTGGCAGGTCAAAAGTCAATGTGTGGAAGAGGGGCTATTCCAATGACCCAGACACGTGTGACTGTGATGAAAAACAAACCATGGAACATCTGTTGGTCTGTTGGCTTCTGGAGGAACTGTGTACCATGGAAGATCTTGCCAGGATTACAGGCTGGGCCATATCATCTGCCCAACACTGGTTAAACCTATGATTGTGGTGAATAAACATGAGAAGAACAGAGTCATAGCCCCTGGGATAAAAGATTCCACACCCTTTTAGCACTCTGAACCATATGCTGAAAAAACACTAGTTTAACTGAATGGCAAAGGAATGTTACAGCCTGCAATATTTAAGGTCAAGATATTCGGAAACAGGAGCCTATGGTTAGGCTCCTAAGTCCACATATAGGCACCTAAATACAGGGCCTTATTTTTCAAAAGTGCTGAGCTAAAGTTCCCATTGGGAACCTCCCATTCCACACCTAGAACATGCCCCATACAGAGTTGTAACCAGAAGTTCACAAAATGGTCTTCTTCCTACCTGTTTTCCCATGCTATTTACTGCATGTTGTTAATGAACATTTTGGTGGTATGATCTTTATAGAACATCCAAAAGCAAAGGGAGAACAGTCATAATTAAGGCTTCTTCAAAACATCTGAACCCCAGAATGTATTTAACACAACACTTCTGTAGTAAGTACTAAACAATCATCTCTGTTATCTGTTGGGTTTTTTCTCCCCCATTTTAACCTATTTTAATCAAAGGATAAGCAAGCCAGCAGCTGCTCTCGTTTATCAGGCATGCCACTTCTATAGCTATTAATCTGACCCTTTTGCTCATTAGCCTTTTGTATCTCCTTGTGTGAAACATCACATTTTGAAATACTGTGCCTCAGTCATGTCTAAAGAGCTTCTTAATGACAGCCCATTCAAGACGAGTTACCTAGTCAGGTTTCTAAGCACATGCTTAAAAATTCAGATGAGCACATCCTTAAAGTTGAGCACACGCTCACATGCTCTTTTGAATCAGGGATGGAGAGCTTTCCTTTGAATCTGAAACAGTTTGGATCGGCCACATAAAGTGCATGCTGTATTCTTCTCATGATAAGAAAATTCGGTAATATAATAATCTTGTCATCTTTTAAAGAATCAGGAGTTTCCTCACTTGCTATGGATTGTCTGTGTGCTGTTTGTTAAGAAACAAGGTCTCTAAGACATGCCATTTTTACAATTTAAAGGGACACTGATAATTTTTCAGCTAAAGTTTAGATTTGGAGGAGAAAGGGGGATTATACAACATATTACAAAAATGTTTTCATGTTTATTTGCATTCTAAATGTCACGGAAGCTTTTCCTAGGATTTACATATTCCCCCAGCAATTTTGGAAGCCCAAACGATACAGTATAGAGAACCAGAAAGGGAAATAGAGTAGAAAAAGCACCAGATCTCCAGCTGATGCAAATCTGCAAAGGGCCCCTGGAGCTAGTTTATATCAGGGAGGATCAAGGCCTGAATATGAAACTGATTAAAGCTGTGTAACTGTTCCAGCTGAGCAAAATGTAAAAGTGATCAAAATGGACTAAGCAACTGAAAAATCAAATCACTTTTCATAGTAGGTTTTTTTTTTCAGCTTTAATACATCTAAAATGGGGGAAATAGTGGGGCAAATAATTCTTTAATTTATATGACTGCAGAGAAATATATTAATGCTCCTCAACACAGCCTTTCCTTTCACTGAAATTCAGGAAGGAAAGGAAAAATCATGAAAACTTTCTTTTCCATAATATGTTCTAGAGGATATTGGTGGTGTAAAACCAACCCACACAAGGATGTCAGCAGCAAGGATCAAATCCGCCCCCTTCCCCCAGAGCTTAACACATAAGCCTCTACTGCATGAGTTAAAAGGCATGTTTTTTCTCAATTGAAGTTGTAGCAAGTTCATTCTCTTGGGAGTCTAGACACCACTAGAAGGGGACAGAGCGGCACTTCCCGCAAGCAGGGGATTACAGTGGTATTAGGCTTCTCACAATGTACCTGAGGGCCAAATTTGGCTCAGTGATATTAAAAATAATTAAATATAGCCCAAAACTTCAACCTTGTGTCGCTCAAGTAGTCCCTTATTCAGCATTTAGATCTGCTAAAGTCTCATCTGGTCTTTGTAAGGATGTCTCCCTTGAGCAAGACCCATCTTATCTGTGTCAAACTGGGTAACAGGTGACAAATGGCACCAATGCTATAAATCCACACTGCATCTTTAGGTGATGGGAGCTTTGGTGGCAGCTCCTTTTCTCTCATATCTTGACCTGTCATTACCTGTTGTTACTTCACTGCCAATTGGTCACTGAGCCCTTAGCTTCGCCCTTCCTCTAGGACAGCATCAATGTCGGAGGGCATGGGGAGAAGCCATTTAGATCATCTGAAAATAAATGTGGAGCAACTGAGTCTGCCTGCTTCTATATCCTTGGGGTCTGCTTTTTTCTCCATCTGAGCCATCCTCTCTCATACGCAGGCTTCAGGTGATACAAGAACAGCGATGGGTGGAGAATGAAGAATGGCTTAATAAGGGAACGGGTATTGATCTGATAGCAGTCCAGTGCCCATCCTTTAACAGGAGAGGACGTGCCAGGGAATTTGTAGCAACATTTCATGGCCATGTAATGGAGTTGGAGCCACGCCAGTGGAGCTGGCAGTATCACACAGGGCCAGGTCGGGACACCTTTCCTCACACTGAACAGCACCTTCCCTTGCACTCTGACACAGCCTGCCACAGCAAGACTCCAAGCCCAGGTGGACAGAGTTGGGCTTGCAGGGCTCAGGCTACTACACTAAAAAAAGCTGTGTAGATGTGGTAGCTTGGGTAGGAGCACAGGCTCTGAAGCTAGCACCCTCTTTAGGCTTCAGATCCCGGACCCCAGCCTAGGATGCAACTTCAGTCTACACAATGATTTATAGAGCAATAGCACGAGCTCCAGACTGTTGAGCCACGCCCAGAGGCTTGCTGTCACAGGCAGGTGCTCGCTGTGTAGACATGCTGCATGAGACTACTTATAGTGTAATGGGCTAATCAGCCGGACTAAAGGCATCGATTTGCCCCGTGCTGTTGTTCCGGGATCGGATCGCTGCCTTCTCTGTTAGCAGTTGCTATGACCCAGCCGTGAAGTGTGCAGTGGATACAACTAGAAAAACACCATTGCCGCAATGAAATGGCAGAGGGGAAATAACTGCAGAGATCCAGATCAGACGACAAGCGATTGCACTCCAGAAACATAGATTCTATGGTGATTGACACCAGGGTGTAGCTAGATTGGGTTTAAGCCCTACCAGTGCCATGAAAAAGCCAGTGTTCTCTAATAGTCCTGTTATTAAAAGCAGCATCTCACTATCCTGATTATTCCCACTCCCTCTGTCTGCAAGCATTGGGAGGAGTGAGGTTCTTAGGCATGGGAATGTGTGCAGAAAGCCAGAGCACCGCACGTACTGTATCAGCGTGTGTTAAGGAGGCAAGCAGGGAAAGAATGATGCCTCAAAGTTACTGCACCTAAGGCACAGCACGCCCTAAGGATTCTTTTAAGGTCGTGGAGGTTACACACCACCTTTTGCCCAGGGTCATGCTGAACGTCCTCGTCTTCCTCCCTCTTGGTTTCGCTGGCTTTGTTTTTATAAACCTCTGAAACTCAAATCTGAAAAGTCCCTGCACTCAGCAAACTTCTCTTCATCCCACTTGTGCAAGAGTGGAAGGCGCATTTCATGTTCCAAAGCTTCTGTTCGGCTGGATTCCCATCTTGGATACGGTCAGTGTCGCAGTATGATTAGGGTTGGCAGAATTTGATTTTTACTTCTCTAGCATTTTGATGGATAATATCCAGGTTTATTTTTAAGCGCTTTTTTGTTGACATTTTTATTTTACATTTTCCACAGTAGTGGGAAATCTTTTGGGAGGGTGAGAAAATGGCTATTTATTAACAGTAGACACTGCGATTCAAAAAGTTAAAGCTTTGTGACAGTTTGTGTTTTAACGGTTACGAAGCTTAAACCATCTCATGTCAAAACATACAAAGTAAATATCCTCAAATCATTTTCTACTAAGTCCTCAAGCAGCATTTGCCTATCTGTAAATTTCAGTTATTGTTGATGGGAATATTTTTTCATCGGTTGGTGTTTGTTCAGTGAAATCAACAGAGATCTAATCCTTCCAAGCCTAAATAAGAGTGGAACTAGAGAAAGAGTGTCAGATGTCAGCAGGGATCTGGTTTGGTGCAACACCAGGGCTTTACATTGCAAACAGACAACTAGGCTACTACTGGACAAACAGAGAGACCTGTAGATCTCAGTAGAGATCTGTTTCCTACAATTCTGCCTGCCTGCTGCATCACGTCCTGTTTACAAAACAATTGTCCACTCTGCAACTTTCCAGATTCTTGTTGAAACTATGGCTATATCGCTCTAAGAACTCTTGTATAGCCACTCTATGCCAACAGAAGAGAGCTCTTCCATCAACATAATTCAACCACCTCTAATGATTGGCAAGAGACGCTCTCCCGCTGACATAGCGCTGTCCACACTATCGCTTATGCTGGCAAAACGTATGGTGCTCAGGGGTGTGGTTTTTTCACATCTCTGAGCGACACAAATTTGCCAACATAAGCTGTAGTGTAGACATGGCCTAACTTGCAAATCTCTCACTATGTTGTGCTTTCCTTAAAGTCCAAGCACCTGGAGGCATGTGATTACATAAGAATCTCAGCTTGTGGAGATATATATATATATATATATATAGTAGCTTGAAGTGGGACAGTCACCCTGTTCCGGTTAGAAAGGGGTTAAAAGCAGCCAAGGGAGGCTGGCTGGGGAGTCAGCCACAGATGTGGTTGCACCCAATTAGGGCACAGTGGGCCCTGATAAAAGGACAGGCTGGGAGAGCCAGAAAGGGAGACTCTTGCTGCAGCTGGGGAGCAGAGAGGACCAGGCTGCCTGGAAGAGCAAGCAAGGGCTGTGGAAGGGCAGGCAGAGCTGAGGAGCTCTGGCCTGGTGAGTCCCCAGGCTGAGGCCTTGCTAAAGGCCAGGGAGGTACTAGGGCTGCAGGGAAGCAGCCGGGGCTAGAAAGGCAGCAGGTCCAAGCTTAGCAGGGATATGCGGCCATTTCAGACTGATGTTTTCCCCTGAGCAAAGGGGTTAGATGACGACTGGCAGTAGCCACTGAGGCAAGGTGGGTATAGAGGGTTGGGGTTCCCCTGAAAGGGGAGACCAGAGTGTGGCGGCACTGCAGTGGGGCAGCACTCTAAGGTAAGGGGCACCAAGGTCCAGAAGGGACATGGGGCTAGAGGTGGTGGAGACAACAGGGCAGGCAACAGAGGGTGAGACACCAGCCCATAGAGGGTGCTCCTGAGCTAGATGAGCTAATTCCTGGAGGGACCAGCAGGAGGTGCTGCTCCAGTGAGTGCCCCGCCTTGTTACATAGCTCTCTCTCTCTCTCTCTCTCTCATATTAATGAAGCTTCTACCCCTGATGAGGGTAAAGAAGAGCTTAAAGTCATAGACAAGTGCACTCTTTGTTGTCTGGTTTGAGCCTTTAAAGAATCCAAATGTTATTACTCTATTAAAATCATGTGACTTATTATGTTAATCTCAAGATTTTGCAGGGTCTGATTCATGATTTTTGAATATTTGGGGTTGACTTCTCCACATGGTAGCCAGGTGCCATACACCAGTTAAGAAATGCTGGGTCTGATTCTTTACCACCTACGTTTTGGGTGGTCATTCCCTCCTGTGGAGATTGGCTACAAAGTGCTAATGTTCTTACATGGCATCATTTTATGTCTCCTTCGAATTCCTGGCCCTGACTCTGCATTCCTCACACCTTGTGTTATCACTTACACCAGGGCAAAGTGCTGTGTAAAAGGCTGCCATTGGGATTTGGTAGTGGCCTTAGACTAGCGGTGAGCAACCTGCGCTCATGGGCTGCGTGCGGCTAGTCATGGTAATCCACTGGCAGGCTGCCAGACAGTTTGTTTATATTTGCACAGCCACCCGCAGCTCCCAGTGGCAGTGGTTCACTGTTACAGGCCAATAGAAGCCGCGGGAAGCGGCGGCCAGCACATCCCTGCGGCCCACGCTGCTTCCCGCAGCTCCCGTTGGCCTGGAACGGCAAGCAACAGCCACTGGGAGCTGCAGGAGGCCATGCAAATGTAAACAAACTGTCTGGTGACCCGCCAGCGGATTCCCCTGATGGGCTGCAGGTTGCCCACCACTGCCTTAGACCCATTTTTCACTCATCCAAATGACGTCTGAAGATGCAGAGCAGGGGAGAAACAGCCTCATGTTGGGCTCCGTGCAGGGCTCACTGGGGAAATCCTATGACCTGTGCTATGCAGGAGGTCAAACTAGATAATCACAATGATCCCTTCTGGCCATAAAATCTCTGACTATAGACGTACAAAAGGTTTAAGGTAATGGAAAATCAGGCCTATGAAGTCTATTCTCTTTCCCAGTGTTTGTCCACAGAAAGCTACAGTGCTAATACCACTGTTACTCTACACTTCATAGCAAACAAACATTTATATATCCGTATCTGATTACCCTTCAGTACTACAGATGTTGCCTCCACTGTAGAAAACAAATATTTTCTATATTCCATGCTATTTATCTTTCTTGTTACAGCTGTAGCAAAAGATTCTGGCTGCTTGTGCATCCCTTTGCTGCCTGCATGTAAACAACTGTAATGATCTAAAGAGTTGATAGCTTAATCTTTAGGGAATAGCAAAGGTGAAAGGAAAATGTCACCCTCTGACAGTAACTGCATAAGTATGATTAAGCGACGCTACTGAGTGCCTTCCTAGAAGCCTGAGCTATAGAATGTGCTCAGGCTCATTCTCACATTGCAGAGTCTTGTACGGCAAAAATATTCTGATTTTTGATTTATAAGATGAGGCGGGCGGAGGTATCTCTAGCAAGAGATGCTAGGAGTAACAAGAAGGGTTTCTTCAGGTATGTTAGCAGCAAGAAGAAAGTCAAGGAAAGTGTGGGCCCCTTGCTGAATGAGGGAGGCAACCTAGTGAAAGAGGATGTGGAGAAAGCTAATGTACTCTAGGGTTTTTTTGCCTGTGTTCACAGACAAGGTCAGCTCCCAGACTATTGCACTGCGCAGCATGGTATGGGGAGGTGGTAACCAGCCCTCTGTAGAGAAAGTGGTTCAGGACTATTTAGAAAAGCAGGACGAGCACAAGTCCATGGGTCCGGATGCGTTACATCTGAGGGTGCTAAAGGAGTTGGTCGATGTGACTGAAGAGCCATTGGCCATTATTTTTGAAAACTCATGGCAATCGGGGGAGGTTCTGGATGACTGGAAAAAAGCTAATGTAGTGCCCATCTTTAAAAAAGGGAAGAAGGAAGATCCAGGGAACTACAGGCCAGTCAGCCTTACCTCAGTCCCTGGAAAAATCATGGAGCAGATCCTCAAGGAATCAATTCTGAAGCACTTAAAGGAAAGGAAAGTGACCAGGAATAGTCAGCACGGATTCATCAAGGGCAAGTCATGTCTGACTAACCTAATTGCTTTCTGTGATGAGATAACTGGCTCTGTGGATCAGGGGAAAGCAGTGGATGTGTTATTCCTTGACTTTAGCAAAGTTTTTGATACTGTCTACCACAGTATTCTTGCCAGCAAGTTAAAAAGTATGGGTTGGATGAATGGACTATAAGGTGGATAGAAAGCTGGCTGGATCATCAGGCTCAACAGGTCGTGATCACTGGCTCCATGTCTAGTTGGCAGCCGGTATCAAGTGGAGTGCCCCAAGGTTCGGTCCTGGGGCAGGTTTTATTCAATATCTTTATCAATGATCTGGAGGATGGAGTGGACTGCACCCTCAGCAAGTTTGCAAATGACACTAAACCGGGAGGAGGAGTAGATACACTGAGAGTAGGAATAGGATACAGAGGGACCTAGACAAATTAGAGGATTGGGAGAAAAGAAATCTGATGAGGTTCAATGACAACAAATGCAGAGTCCTGCACTTAGGATGGAAGAATGCCACCCACTGCTACAGACTAGGGACCAAATGGCTAGGCAGCAGTACTGCAAAAAAGGACCTAGGGGTTACAGTGGACCAGAAGCTGGCTATGAGTCAACAGTGTGCCCTTGTTGCCAAGAAGGCTAATGACATTTTGGGTTGTATAAGTAGGAGCATTTCCAGTAGATCAAGGGATATGATCGTTCCACTCTATTCAACATTGGTGAGGCCTCATCTGGAGTACTGTGTCCAGTTTTGGGCTCCACTCTACAAGAAGGATGTGGAAAAATTGGAAAGAGTCCAGCGGAGAGCAACAAAAATAATGAGGGAGCTGGAGCACATGACTTCTGAGGAGAGGCTGAGGGAACTGGGTTTGTTTAGTCTGCAGAAGAGAAGAATAAGTGAGGATTTGATAGCTGCTTTCAACTTCCTGAAGGGGGGTTCCAAAGAGGATGGATCTAGACTGTTCTCAGTGGCAGCAGATGACAGAACAAGGAGTAATGGTATCAAGTTGGAGAGGGGAGATTTAGGTTGGATATTAAGAAAAACTTTTGCCCTAGGAGGGTGGTGAAGCACTGGAAGTTACCTAGGGAGGTGGTGGAATCTCCTTCCTTAGCTCATCAGTGATCTACAACCCATCCTGGACAACAATCCCTCACTTTCACAGGCCTTGGGAGGCAGGCCAGTCCTGGCCTACAGACAACCCGCCAACCTCAAGCATATTCTCACCAGCAACAGCACCGCGCCATAATAACTCTAACTCAGGAACCAATCTATGCAACAAACCTCGATGCCAACTTTGCCCACATATCTATACCAGCAACACCATCACAGGACCTAACCAGATCAGCCACACCATCACTGGTTCATTCACCTGCACATCTACCAATGTAATATATGCCATTATGTGCCAGCAATGTCTCTGCTATGTACATCGGCCAAACTGGACAGACCCTATGAAAAAGGATAAATGGACACAAATAAGATATCAGGAATGGCAATATACAAAAACCTGTAAGGGAAAACACTTCAGTCTCCCTGCACACACAATTACAGATTTAAAAGTCACTATACTGCAGCAAAAAAACTTTAAGACCAGACTACAAAGAGAAACTGCAGAGCTGCAATTCATTTGCAAATTTAACATAATCAACTCAGGACTGAATAGGGATTATGAATGGCTAGCTAACTACAAGAGCAGTTTCTCTTCTCTCGCTGTTCACACCTCCAGTTCAGCTGCTAGAGGAATACCTCACCCTCCCTGATTAGAGATAACAAGCTGGTTCAGCCTCATTGGACTAACCCTGTTATCACTAACCTGGTTCTTGCCTACCTGGATACTTCCACTGCATGCATCCAACAAAGTGGGTATTAGCCCACGAAAGCTTATGCTATAATACTTTAGTTAGTCTTTAAGGTGCCACAGGACTCTTTGTCACTCCTTCCTTAGAGGTTTTTAAAGTCAGGCTTGACAAAGCCCTGGCTGGGATGATTTAGTTGGGGGCTTGGTCCTGCTTTGAGCAGGGGGTTGGACTAGATGACCTCCTGAGGTCCCTTCCAAACCTGATATTCTATGATAGTCTAAGATCTTATTTATCCAAATAGATTGGGGGACATAGAATTTAGTTGAAGAAAGGCGGGTTTTCAGGGCATGTTATGTCTATCAAAGATAAAATCCAATCTGAGATAAGGGAGAGAAAAGAGATGTTCGATAAATAAAGGGGTGGGCATGTCTGTGTAGAAATGCAGTGTGTACAGAGCAGTTTCTCAAGCTATGCAAAGTCTGTCTGAACCAACCCACTTTTGTTCATCTTTCTATCATATTCTCTAGTCTTCTTACAAAAAACAAACATGTTCTAATTCATTTAATAATAGTTTCATAGAGATCAAGGCCAGAAGGGACGACCGGATCATGTGGTCTGATCTCCTACACCTCTCCGACCACTAATACCACCCAATACCTGCATATCACACTCAGCAACTGAAACTAGAAGAAATAGCGCTGCACTTAACTGTTGCTATCCTGTGTTCACTTCTGATTTTGAGTTCAGATCCTCAGCTGCTGTAAACTGACCAGATTCCAGTGATTTCAGTGGAGATGTACCAGTAAACACCAACTGAGAATCTGACCGGATTTGATCTTTTTTCTTAATATAGTGATTTCAAGCCCACTGTTTCTTCTTTGCCTTTCTCATTATGTCTTGCCTGACATGGTTTATTCAATTCTACTGTTTGCTCATAGCTGATGCAATAGGAGTTAATGTGTGGGGGTTCCACTTCCTGAGATCTATGTTGTGTCCTGACCAAGGCCATCGGAGAATGGCCTAAAAGAGCCACAATTAGCTCATTGGAAACTTTGGATAAATATCCTACAGGGAGGCCATTCTATTAATATCCTATATGCTAAATTCTGCATCACCAATGAAAACAGAACTATTTTCCCTGCGGTCATAGAAATTGGCAGAAAGGATCAAACACAGGTTCATATAATCCAGCAGCCTTTCTCTGACAGTGGCTTTTGCCAGGCTCAGACCAATGTGCACACAGCTCTGCAGTAGGGAGAGGTTGGATAATCTGCTCCCTCCACCCCACCCCGCCATAGTTAGAGATTGGTTTAAAGCATGAGGTTTTACATCCCTTCCAAAATGTTTCTTAACAAACATCTATTTGGCACTGGTGAGGGCACATCTGGAGTATTGCATCCAGTTTTGGGCTCCCCACTACAGAGAGGATGTGGACAAATTGGAAAAAGTCCAGCAGAGGGCAATGAAAATTATTAGGGGGCTGAGGCACATGACTTATGAGGAGAGGCTGAGGGAACTGGGCTTGTTGAGTCTGCAAAAGAGAAGAGTGAGGAGGGATTTGGTAGCATCCTTCAGCTATCTGAAGCGGGGTTCCAAAGAGGATGCAGCTCAGCTGTTCTCAGTGGTAGCAGATGACAGAACAAGGAGTAATGGTCTCAAGTTGCAGTGAGGGAGGTCTAGGTTGGATATTAGGAAACACTATTTCATTAGAGGGGTGGTGAAAGCACTGGAATGGGTTACCTAGGGAGGTGGCGGAATCTTCTTTCTTAGAGGTTTTTAAGGTCATGCTTGACAAAGGCTTGGCTGGGATGATTTAGTTGGTGTTCGTCCTGCTTTGAGCAGGGGGTTGGACTAGGTGACCTCCTGAGGTCCCTTCCAACCCTAATCTTCTATGATTCTATGAACTGTGGAAACAGATGCATTTACTCTGTCCACTGCAAGATCTGAGTTATTTATGTCCCAGTATCCCTGTAATCAATAACCCAAAGACCCATGCTCAGTCGATTCCCTAGGAATAAGGTAGTTTTGTATAAGGACCTGTAATTTTGTTATGCCAATGTGCCTAAACATGACAATTATGCCTCCTAGCCCATTCATGTGTAATATCTGGCAACTTGGTGCTCCTGGCACTCATCTGTGCTGGTCTGCAGAGGATATTAATTGTTACAACTAAGGTATTACACAAGCTGGGCTCTTTAGCTCAAGCTGTGGTTGTTTGTCTGTTTTGCTGTAAACATCCCTGGTTCAGTCCCCAGTGTGTTGTCCAAGGTGGCAGCCATTGCATGTTATACCGTTCCACAGCTGTCAGAGCACTTTCTTAGCATGCTTTCAGACATCCTGGCCTGGGGTAGCTATCCACCGTCAGACAATGTTATAGATTGATTTTGTGTTGTTTGTACCCACATGCACAAGGCAAGGGAGACTTTAGCTCAATATTTTCTGCTTGCTTCGTTTATTTATTTGTAATTACCAAGGCAACTTGCAAGCAAATAAGAGCTCTGGTGCTTCCCGAATGTATCTGCTCCTCTTCTCTCTTCCTTGCATAAAATCACCATTCTGGTTTTCTGGCCTCCTAATCATCCCCACAGCCATTAATGGTGACTCACAAACAAAGGATTTAAGCTGAAGAGTAACCAGCAGGAGCAGAGGCATGACTAAGCAACAGAGGTACTGTCTGGCCTGTTCTCTTTCAGTTAGCCAGAAAAGACTCCAGCTAACTTCAATCAATGGGCTTGGGATCAGGGCCTCCCTTTTAAATATTTCTACTACTAAAAAATAGACAGAGGCCTGAACCAAAACCCTGAGATCCAAATGGTTTCTAAATTTATATTTGGATCTGAACATCCTCTCTGTAATTAAAGCAAGAGGCAGGAGAAAGGGGTGGGGGGAAGATGGTTAATACCAACATCAGGGCTTTTAAAAAATGTCAAAATTCTCTGAAAGATAGCAGATTTTTAACCTGGCGGCTCTGATTCATAACTCTGCACAATTTACATTAGCGGACACAAAGGGGAAAAAGCTGTACCCTGACAAATCTTTCTGGAACTACAAGAGGGAAAAAAAGTATCTGTGATATATATTAAATAGGTTTACAGAGTTGCCAACTCTTCAGATTTTCATCACAAGTCTCCTGATTTTGGGGTGTTTTTTTCTTCTTTAAGCCCCAGCTGCTAGAGCCAAGGGATTAGGGGAGAATCTCATCTTTCAGTTACAATAAAATCAAAAGAACAACAAAAAGTTGCAGAAAGAAGCTTGGAAAGGTGACCTGAGTATAACATAAGGACTGAAAACAGAAAGCAAATAAAAAGACCCCAAAATGTGTCTATTTTTTAAAAAAATGCCATGATATTTAAGCCAATATCAGGACTTTTGGGACCTGACTCAAGATTTTTGAATGGTCAAATGTGGTAAAACATTTTTTAACTGATATCAACATGTCTCTTGGAATGAATGCTTTATGGACTTAAGACCACCAAACATGCCAATAAGATTTGCCCGTGTGCTTCTGGTGCGTGTAGCATTTTGGCAATACCTTTGACAGACCTTCAGCTACTACAGTGGGATGGGTGGTGGAATAGAAATAGAATGACATAGGGCAATACAAGAAAGGAAAAGGGCCAAATTTTCTTTTGACAGTTATTGAATTTCTAATGCCAATTCACTGTGTCATGAAAATTCTTCATGACTGGGTGTGTGTGGCAGGGCTGGGTGGGGGCACTTTTGGGTGCCCAATGGATAAATACTATATAGTAGATGAGCATAATATGCTATAGACAAACCAGTGGAACCTCATGGCTGGAGCATTGAACTGGGACTCAGGAGACCTGCCTTCAAGTCCCAGCCATGCTGAAGTCTTTGAAGTTTCCCCATATGTAAAATGGGAATAATAACGCTCTCTTCCTCTGAGATCTACTGCTGGAAAAAGCTTTGCAGAAGAGTTAGGCTGCCCCTATCCTGCAAAGGAGAACTGTGCCTGACCAATCTGTTAGTTCCCTGGACCGCCCAACAAAATAGCAAGCAAAGTTGAGCTAGAGTTTCGTGCTGCATTATGACTCCACAAGAACGCTGAGAGCATTCAGCATCCTGCAAGATCAGAGCTATCATGGAGCTGGACTTTCAACGCCACTTGAGAAAGTCCATTGCAAGAAACTGCTAAGGTAGCATAGTCAGTGCAGGAGTGAGTGCATGGCTGATTGTCCAGTTTGGGGTTTTATACCTTCCACCTGAGGCAGAAGCAGACTGAGTGATTTGCCCAGCGACACTCAGGAAGGAATTGAGCCCAGGTCCCAAGCAACTGTCTGTTCTTCCTCCCTCACGTCAATGGGAGTATTCTGAGTAGATCCCATTCAGCGGTTGATCAAAAAGCCCTGCTATAAAATTGCAACTTACAGATCCTCTCAGAGGGGAGAGAGACTGTTCACTTGGCTCGTTTCCTAGTACTGCAGAAACAAGGGCATTCTTAGCAGGAAAAGGGAGGAAAGGAGCGGGGGCGTGGGGGGGGATGCAACAGATATGGAACAGCTCTGTTTGCCAGGAAGAAGTTATTACTGGACTCAGACAGGCTGGTACGTCTCTGGCTGCAGCACCCTATAATTAATTAAACTATTGTTGAGATGCAGCCTGTCTGGACAGTTGCCCAGGTTGTAACTGCACATGTAGTAACCTGGTGTGATCAGTACTTGTACATGAGTTTGGGAAATATAAAGCAAGCTTGCAAATTGTAAGCTGTATGGGGCAGGGATTGTGTTAACTGCTGTGTATACCGGGTCTAGCAGAAGGAGGCCCCCGGCCCTGAGTGGGTCCTGGGAGTGCTATTATGTATTCAGAGGAACGGACTTCAGTGCATGCATCCTTGATATAATCCAAAGCAGCATTTGGCCTTTACTCATTGAAAATTGCCACGGTTTGCTTAATGGCCCCACCCACCACAGATGATGTTTCAAAAATGAAACATGCTCTCAGCAGCTGACTATGGCCCATCCCTAATTAGGACCAATGAAACTGACAAGAATCATGTCAGTTTCAGTCAGCATCTTCCAGATTCTGTGGCAGAGCGTGGGACCCCAGAGTTGTGGACATTGGTAGCCCAGGTGAGGTGGCAGGAAACAAGACAAGTTTCCAGCGGAACCTGTCAAACGTTTGTTTGAACCAGATACGTTTCTGGGAATCAACATTTTCAGGGTTTCACCAGAAAATCCCCCACTAGCTGTAGTCAAGGATCTCATGTTTACATCTCACCTGCTGTACTTTCCCATCTCCTCCTTAACACGCTTATAGAAAACAGCTCAAAAAAGGGCTCAGAAAAATCGTAGCAGCGTGCTATTTACTTGTCACTGGAGCAGAACTGGCTAAGTTAACAGTACAACATGTTCTGCTGCAGGGGCAGAACCCAACTTTACTGGTTTCTTTTGTCACTCATCCTTTGAACGTTGTGGTTACAGAATCTTCTTCCCTTCTTTTTTCATTACTCCTATGAGATTTTTTTTTCCGTGCTCCATGCCCATGCAAACGAAAACATCCATGAGTTGGAAAAGTTCTTTATAGATTCTTCTCCTTTGCACTCTGTTGGTTTTGGTTTGGGGATATATTTCCAGTGCAGATTACACAACTTCCTCTACATTTGAAACTATGGTGCAATTATTTATGCTTGTTATATTGAAAAGTACTAATGGCTGCCCTCGACTGAATCTTTGATCCAAAGACAATGACAGACCTAGATAAATTCAATGGGTGTTCCAAGCATTCTTTCAGACTCAGTGGAAGAAGCAGTTATGTTCTTTCACATAGCAGAGACAGCAAAAAGCAATGGAAGGACTGACCAAGGCACCTGGTTGGTGAGAGCTAAGCTTGTGGGCTAAGGGGTTTTTTTTCACGAGGAGGGTGGTGAAGCACTGGAATGGGTTACCTGGGGAAGAGGTGGAATCTCCTTCCTTGGAGGTTTTTAAGGTCAGGCTTGACAAAGCCTTGGTGGGGATGATTTAGTTGGTGTTGGTCCTGTTTTGAACAAGGGGTTGGACTAGGTACTTCCTGAGGTCCCTTCTGACCCTGATATTCTATGAATCTATGATTCTATGAAAGGCAGGGGCAAGGATTTTGGTTTTGCAGCCACCTGGGTTAGAGACTTTGAGCAAAAAGCCAGCAGAGAGCTGAGAGAAACAGTTGTAATCATGACGTTGAGTGGAAGGACAGGGACAGTTTCCTGTGCACAAAACTTGCTGGAGTGGCAGACCTGTGGATGTATGAACAAGGAAACTGTCTGCTGTTTATTTCTACTGCTTTCAGGAAGGCAGGACGTGGTGGACATTCTTTGTAAATGAACAAAATTACACATGAGAACGGTCATATGTGTCAGACCAAAGGTCCATCTAGCCCAGTATCCTGTCTTCCGACAGTGGCCAATGCCAGGTGCCCCAGAGGGAATGAACAAAACAGGTAATCTTCAAGTGATCCATCTCCTATTGCCCATTCTCAGCTTCTAGCACCAAAGAATATACCTGACTCCTCCTAACAACATCCCTGCAGTTTTGGCTAAGCACTTGAACCAAATGGACAGTGGTGCTCAAAGGTGCATCTGCTGTTTATTCATTGTCATTGTACATTGTTACTTTGTATTTTGCATATTGCTGATGATACGCTTGGCGCTATTAGAGCATTTGGAAATACAGACAGGCCCTCGCCCAAATTGTTTATAATCTGAAAGAAAGAGGCAGACAAAGGGGTAAAATGGGAGATCCAGATGTGGGAAACATTTTAGACCTTAGACCAGGGACTGGCAACCTTTGGCATGTGGCCCATCAGATGAAATCGCTGGCAGGCCGGGATGGTTTGTTTATCTGAGTGTCCGCAGGTTCAGCTGATCGCAGCTTTCACTGGCAGTGGTTCGCCGCTCCAGGCCAATGGGGCTGTGGGAAGCGGCGTGGGCTGAGGAATGTACTGGCCGCCGCCTCCTGCAGCCCCCATTGACCTGGAGCGGTGAACCACGACCAATGGGAGCTGAGATCAGCCAAACCTGCAGATGCTCAGATAAACAAACCGTCCCGGACCGTCAGCAGATTTCCCTGACAGGCTCTGTGCCAAAGGTCGCCAACCCCTGTCTTACACTATACACATAGTTAAACGCTTTGCTGAATCAGGGCCTTAGGGAGGTGTGTTTGTGTTTATCTCCCTTCCTCACCTCCCCACTTTTAATTATAAACTCACTTCCTGTAGGCCCAATGGGAAAAGTACAGATCAAAAGACTTCAATGAAAGGAGAGTGATGGATGGCTGAAGTGGGAAGGGCAATATTCAGTATTTACCAATTGCTTTTGTAGCCCGTTACCCTTTGCTGGGGTGTACAAAACCCCACGCTGGGCAACAAGAGGTCAAGGGGTTATTTTGGGCTCAGTCAGTCCAGCCTCACCACATCTGCAGCAAAGGCTCCATCTGCTGCTGGAGTTAAAAGACAGAATTAGCTGATTTGGGTGGCAGAGCTGGAGGTGAGCAAACTTGCAGCTCACAGCTCCAGTAGTGCAGAGCAGAGGGAAGCCAAAGGCACAACTATCCAAAGGGGCTCTCCACGAGGGAAGGGATAATCCTCCCCAGAGACAATGAAAGGGACATCTCCCTCTCTCCCCCATCTGTGGACCCTGGACATTGGTAACACCCTATTACTTATTTTGGTTTGGACTTCCCCACCAGTGGAAAACCTTGGACTAGGCTGAACCTAGGGGTGGGAGGGTATGAGAGGAAGAGGCCCAGGGAGGACAGCCTTAAGAAGTCTTGGTTGCCAAACCACTGGTAGCCCAAAGGGCCCTGGGTCACAGCCCGATGGTGTGGGAGGGCCCGGGCTCCCCTCCCCACAACCTCCTTGGCAGTCAGGAGTTGTGGCTCTAACCACTAGGCCACACTCCCCAGTGGCAGATCTACATAAGAGATTCATGAGTCTTCTACAGCTGCCGGAGAGGGGTTTTATGGACGGATTTGTACAGGCTTTCAGGGGCCTAAAAATACAGATGCAACTCCCTGGGGAGTGTATATTGCAAGTCCTCCTCTGTACCAGTCTGCAGACACACCGTGAGGCGGGAGGTTACACAGACAAGTGTCTAGTGGGATTTTCAACACAGCTTACGCACCTAACTCCTACTGAAATCAATCTGCTGAATTCTGATTTCAAGGGGAGTTGGGTGCCTAGATGCTTGTGAAAAGCCTGGTAATTGAGTAGCTGCACCTTTAGATACGTGGGGAAAACGTGTCACCCCTCTACCGCTTCAGTTCCTTAGCTCAACCAACCGCCGCTCATGCATTTGGTGTGAGAAGCCCTTCGTGTGAAAAGTTCTGCATTCAATCCTGCTTGATAACTCATGGGGGAAAGTGATCACTTTGAACCAGGGCAGGAAATTACTAGACTGTAAACGCTTTAGGGCAGGGACTGTCTGTTCTGTGTTTGTATATCTCCTGGTACACTGGGGTCCTTGTTCATAGCTGGGGTTCCTAGGCACTATTATTATCATGTTAATAATAACACTGGTCTACAATTTTTTAGAAGTCGTCTGCTTCAGAGATAAAATGTGATATTTATTATGTATTTTGATGTGCTGAATTCAAATATGACAATTAAAATAACTGATTGGCTACTGTTTCTAAGATATTTAAGTTTTTACATTTTATGTCTATGTATATTGTGTAGATAGTAGAGTTTTAATCATAAATTGTGAACCTAGGTCTTTTCATGTGTTTATGGTTGCTTTACATGATAATATTTCACCTGTCCTGTTTATGTAACACTTTAAAAATCAGCAAAAGGGTTATATAAATAAAATGTATTATGAAACAAAAGGCAAAAAACTATTATGTACATAGTTTAGTCCTATTCAGTGTCTACTCGGCGCTTCTTGGCTTGTCTCTTGTATTCATTAAATGGAGCATCTCTTGTCACTGTCCAGCAATAGTCTGCAAGCATTGATGGGCTCCATTTGCCCTGATAGCGTTTCTCCATTGTTGCAATGTCCTGGTGAAATTGCTCGCCGTGCTCGTCGCTCACTGCTCCGCAGTTCAGTGGAAAAAAATCTAGATGAGAGTGCAAAAAATGTCTCTTTAGTGACATGTTGCAACCAAGGCTTTTGTATGCCTTGAGGAGGTTTTCCACCAACAACCTGTAGTTGTCTGCCTTGTTGTTTCTGAGAAAATGTATTGCCACTGACTGGAAGGCTTTCCATGCCGTCTTTTCCTTGCCACGCAGTGCATGGTCAAATGCATCATCTCGAAGAAGTTCACGAATCTGAGGACCAACAAAGACACCTTCCTTTATCTTAGCTTCACTTAACCTTGGAAATTTTCCACGGAGGTACTTGAAAGCTGCTTGTGTTTTGTCAACGGCCTTGACAAAGTTCTTCATCAGACCCAGCTTGATGTGTAAGGGTGGTAACAAAATCTTCCTTGATTCAACAAGTGGTGGATGCTGAACACTTTTCCTCCCAGGCTCCAATGACTGTCGGAGTGGCCAATCTTTCTTGATGTAGTGGGAATCTCTTGCAAGACTATCCCATTCGCAGAGAAAACAGCAGTACTTTGTGTATCCAGTCTGCAGACCAAGCAAGAGAGCAACAAAGGTGCCACTGATGTTGGTCATAGTTTATGCACCTCAAAAGTTGTTTCATATTGTCATAGGTTTCCTTCATATGGACTGCATGACCAACTGGAATTGATGGCAAAACATTGCCATTATGCAGCAAAACAGCTTTAAGACTCATCTTCGATGAATCAATGAAGAGTCTCCACTCATCTGGATCGTGAACGATGTTGAGGGCTGCCATAACACCATCGATGTTGTTGCAGGCTACAAGATCACCTTCCATGAAGAAGAATGGGACAAGATCCTTTTGACAGTCACGGAACATGGAAACCCTAACATCACCTGCCAGGAGATTCCACTGCTGTAGTCTGGAGCCCAACAGCTCTGCCTTACTCTTGGGTAGTTCCAAATCCCTGACAAGGTCATTCAGTTCAGCTTGTGTTATGAGGTGTGGTTCAGAGGAGGAGCATGGGAGAAAATGTGGGTCCTGTGACATTGATGGTTCAGGACCAGAAGTTTCATCCTCTTCCTCTTCCTCGTCTGACTCAAGTGAGAATGATTCCAGTGCATCAGGAACCGGCAGTCCTTCTCCGTGGGGTATTGGGCGTATAGCTCATGGAATGTTTGGATAATGCACAGTCCACTTTTTCTTCTTTGGCACACCTTTCCCAACTGGAGGCACCATGCAGAAGTAACAATTGCTGGTATGATCTGTTGGCTCTCTCCAAATCATTGGCACTGCAAAAGGCATAGATTTCCTTTTCCTGTTCAACCACTGGCGAAGATTTGTTGCACAAGTGTTGCAGCATATTTGTGGGGCCCACCTCTTGTCCTGATCTCCAATTTTGCAGCCAAAATAAAGGTGATAGGCTTTCTTAACCATAGTGGTTATACTGCACTTTTGTGATGCAAAAGTCACTTCACCACAAACATAGCAGAAGTTATCTGCACTGTTCACACAAGTACAAGGCATCTCTGCTCACTTTGGCTAAACAGAAATGTGTCCCGTTGCAAAATCAAACACTGACAAATAAGAGAGCACGACACTGTATGATTTCTAGAGCTGATAGAGGGCAATTTGTTCAGCAGAGTGATGTAAGCTTTGTTATGATTGCATCATCCATGACTTCTAGGAATAACATGATGCAATTCATATCATGTATGACGCAATACCAGCTTCAGATTGCATCATTCATTGTTTTGCCTAAAAAGCAAGTACTGTCGAAACCCAGTCATAGATTTATTCACAGATCCAGTCAAAGATGTATTTTAGTCATTTCTGGTTTAAATTGAGATCCCTTCCCTTTATAACTCACTTATCCTCCGCCATTCCCATGTCAAGGGTCATATATACTGACCCAATAGCATATCTTGAAAACTAGAGCCAAACAACAATTTTAAGCATCATTTTCTTTCTCAATGACCCAGAATTAGTAAAGTTTGACTACATTTATTTCAGAAGCATTTTGGCTGTAGAGCAGTGTAATGGCAAATGTAGTCAGGACCCTGTTCAGAATGCAGAGAACATCATTTTAAATCTTGCATTAGGTACAGGGCGGTATTTTTGGAAGACTTTTCAGATTTTATTTTTGAAGTCTCTTCCTTTCATTGGAAAAAGCCCGTTAATCAGGATCACTACTTCTCCACCAGATTGTCCCAATTGAAGAGGATTCAACTTTATCTGAGCTGTATTTCACACCCACCAAAAATAAGCATTAAAATTGCCTTTCTTTTTACCATTTAAAGGGTCAGTTGAGATTCTCTCAATCTCACATTTTCATTATAAGCAAAAATCACCTTTCGCCCATTACAAAAAATTGCTCCCGGCGTGTTGAAACCCTGCTCTGTTCAGTAGAGTGGAGGTGAAAGTGAAGGTCACAAATGAATATCTTTTCCTGGATCCTCTTGTCTCCTCTCTCTTTGTGACCCACATTAACTGTCAAAACATAAAACTCTTGTCAGAAAGGGCAGTGGGAGGGAGGGCTGGACAAGTGTCCGAAGAGGAATCAGCATCTCATATTAAATATACTGAAATCACTTAGAAAACAGAGGGGATGGTTTATTTGAGTTTCTAGCATTATTGGTTTTGTATTATGGGAGGGCCTGAAGTCTGCAAACAAGATGAAGGCCCATTCTGTAAGTCACTGTACCAACACCTACTAAGCCCTGGTCTACACTGGATGAGGAGATCGATCTAAGATATGCAACTTAAGCTACAAGAATAGCGTAGCTAAAGTCAATGTACTTAGATCCACTTACCACGGCGTCTTCATGGAGGTTAGTCAACTGCTGCTGCTCCCACGTCGACTCCACCTGTGCCCCTCCTGGCGGCGGAGTACCAGAGTCGATGGGAGAGTGCTCGGGATCGATTTAGCGCATCTAGACTAGACACGATAAATCAACCCCCAATATATCGATCGCTACCTGCTGATCAGGCGGGTAGTGTAGACATACCCCAAGAGATAGTCTCTGGCTTGGAGTGATTACAGTCTGTATAGACAAAATGTGGGTGGGGATACAGAGGCAAAATGACTTGCTCAAACACTTGAAGTCAGTGAAAGAGCTAGGAATAACATTCAGGTCCTCAGATTTCCCATCTTGTGCCCTGGCCACTTGATCACAGAACAGATCTAATTAGCTGTGTAATATAAGCACGGCTTTCATTTAAACCAGGTTCTTTGGTCTGCAAATGACTACTTCGGCTGTAATGTCACAAGAATTGTACAGTATGTATTAAATATGTGCAGGGCTCAATTCTTTGTGCTAAGTAAGAGCATAGACGCTACATAAACAGGACAAAGAGAGAGAAAGGGAGTCATACTATCCCCATTTTATAGATGGGGGGAACTGAGGCACAGAGCAGCAACCCGACTTGCCTAAGGTCTCACAAGAAGTCTATGATAGATTTCCTGTGTTTCAGGGCCTTTCTCCTTCAGTCTTGTGTGAGAGAGTTGTTCTCATTCTTCCCCGTCCCCTTGCTCTTTGAATCAGTCACTGTAATTAGTACAAATAGCTGCAGCTGAAGCGTACAATATCCAGCATTTTCCAATTAATTTTTCATTGAAAACATTTTATTGTGTTTGTATTTTTTTTCTGCCCCATGCCAATTTTAATGAAATCCAGATGGAGGAAAAATGCTGTGTGGCAAACCATGTGTTTCATTCAGGGCTCTATGGTACAGCAGCGAGAACAGACTGGCGTCTCACATATCAAGATGAGGGCAAACTGCAATTGTCTATCCAGCCCCTTCCATTGGGCATTAACTCATACAGTTTAACTGAAGGTGGATAACACAGATTGTAAGATCCTTTGGTTGGGGACCAAATTCTCTGCTTGGTGCAGCAAAGACAAAGTCTGTCCAGGAGAGGTTATTGATCCCTGCTTCCCAGAGCAGATCTGAGCACCTGAATAAGCGAGGGCAATCCCAGAAGTGTGCTAACTTCCACCAGTTGACTATGGTCCCTAAGAATAGCAGAACCAACTGAGAGCTCCTTCATGCCAATCTCAGCTGAGTAGGTCTTACTGTTCTCTGGTTCTTCTGTGCCACTGAAGCAGCATAAAAGGGCCAGAATGATAAACAATTATCTGGCCCCACATCTTCATTTTATGTTTTGTACAGTGCCAAGCACACTTGGTATCATTCAGTCAATAACAGGAGCAGCATTATGCAAGCAGACACCACATGAGCGGATCCACCTCCAGTCTTGGCCACCTCTTCATTTCTGCTCTAAGTGGCTAGACTTATATTCCTGGGTTGTTTGGGTTTTTGGGGGGCAGGGCAGGGGGAGCGTTGGGTGTTTTTTAAGAAGCATTTTAAGTCTCTTAATCCACACAGTGTGCAATGAACTAAATGGGACTCTGGCTTAGTGACCTTCTCTGATATTTTTAGTCAATCAGGTCAACATGTTTCAAACAAGTGTTTTTCATCCAAAAATGGCATTTTAACTGTACACTTGTGTGGAAGATTGTCAGGTTTTGCTCAAATGTGTCAAATTTTTAATCACAGTTTTATTTGTGTTTTCCTCTTCTTTCCCTCCTCCACTGACTCCATCTTTTTCTTTTTTCTCTCCCACTCATTTTTGACAATCAAATATTTTTTCTTCAAATTTTTTCATTAACCACCTGCCCACCCTAAAATACCAATACAAAAGAAAAAATGAGTTTGTTGAGGAGCCCGCAAACCAAAGGAGCATTGACATTTTGAACTGATCTGCAAAATAGCTTTTTTTTTCATTCTTCAGTCTCTATATTTTAATATATTCAGTCATCCTCAGATGATTCCATGAGAGGCTGCCGTATCTCACATGGACATGAAATGTGTAGGGTATTTCATGAAGCTATTCCACTGAGCAAATCTTGAGACAATAGAGATATCATATTGTACTGAATGCCTTGAGAAAAATCTGGTATGAAGGCATTAAAGCAGTTTGTAAATTGCACACCATTTTGGACAGGTACAGTCTTTTTATTCTGTGTAGCGCCTGATGTAATGAGGTTGCCAAGGCTGATTCCACACTCTGGCACTTCGAGTGCAGAAGGTGGGGGCCTGCAAGGATTCAAAAATTAATAGTGCCCAGTCCAGGCTTGTATTAAACTCCCAAGGTTACAGTTTTCTCTGATCTTGTCTTGGTAAACGCTGCCACCACCCAAATGCAAAAAGCCCCCTTTGGCCCAGGAAGGAGCGCTTGGGAATTCCTTCATGTGGGGTACCCACAAGCCCTTCCCCCACCCCCATCGGGGAAGAACTGAGAAAGGAAAACAAAGGAAATCAGCTGTTGCCACCAGCTAACTAAAAAACATGTGCACAAACCTCTTAAAACACAAAAATCCAAATCCTGTTAGTAAAAAAGGTAAATTTTATTAAAAACAAAAAGAAAGACAATACATCTGGAACTTAGGCTTTTGCAAGATTTAAAAAACCCACTTAACAAAAATTAAACATCAAGAATAACCTTCTTGAGGTCCATCGTAAAGGCTGCAAGCAACACAAAAGCATTTGGGGTTAGCACAGACGAGTCCACATGCCATAAGGAAATGAAAGAAATAATGGTAATCACGTCTTTCTAGACTTTTTTTAATCTACTGACCTATCTGAGTAGTTCTAGGTATGATCTGAGAATTTCCATACCTGGCAATAAGCATTTTACAGCATAGTCCTAGCCCTGACTCTGCTCTGTCTCCTCTCTCCGGAGAACAAGAAAAACAGACAAAGGGAAGAGGGTATTTTTTTTTCCATTTTAAAAAGTTCCAGTCTCCCAATGGCTCTTTTTGTCAGGTGCTCACTCCCTTTCCTTTACCTGGGGACTTTTTAACCCTTTACAGGTAAAGCAAGTAGAGAATAGCTGCCAAGCGGGATTTTACAGCTAACTGGCTGGCTGGCTGTCCATCAAAGGAGCTACCCCGCAACACACTTCATTTATTGCAGGGTTCCTGGCCCAGGACTAAGGCTTCTAGGTACTACTACAATACAAATAATTAATAATAATAATTCATTGACACCTTAGCTCTTGTGCCAAATTTTGCTCGAGGAAGTCTTATGGCATTTACAGAGTCAGCGTAGTGTTAACGAAAATGACTTTCCTTTGCTCCTATAAGGCAGTAATCATACACCTCAATCATACACCTCAGAGTAAGGCTTGGTCTCCACATACTGTCTGTGCCAGTACAACTATTTCAGTTGAGGGGGGTGTAATTTCTTTTGGCTTAAATATTTGATACCGGTGCCATCCCTAGGGTGAAATCAGTCAGACTGCTATAAAGCTGCCTCATACCAGCATCACTTATTCTCCTTCCCACAGAAGAATAGCTGTCTGGTGTAAGCACCTCTACTGATGGAGTTAGTATGTATACAAGCCCAAAGAACTTGTTTTTAAAACTCAGCGCAGCTGGGTTCTGTCTCTTTTCTACCATGAGAGTCGCTCAGGACCCACCCCAGGTGAACCTCGCATCCGAAACACCCAAATATCATTGGAAGCTAGTGGGTGGTCCTACCCCCTCGCCACTCAACCCAGCACCACCACCATCTGCCAATTTGCTGTGCCTCATTATGCCACATAATCCTCTGATCTGCCTTTTTATTCAATGACACATTTCAGGGTTGCCAGTTCTACCGCAAAAGAGCTCTTTCTCGCGGTCCTGTCCAAAGACCGTTAGGCTGGTTATTATACTTTTTATAGACTAACATTCTAACATTTTTGGCTTGGCACCGGCTCTCCACTCATGCATATTTGAATCGATGCCAGTGCAGGGATCACCAGCATAGCTCAATATGCCTTTTAACTAGGTCTGCGTTTCGTTCTATTTACAGGCTGCCGGGGGGTAAAATCAGGACACATTCTCAGAAAGAATCTGACCGGAGTGGGGAAGGGATGGTTTAGAGAACTGGGAAGGGGAGGCAGAGCCTTTCTCCTGCAGATTGCCAGCGAACACCCAATTAGCACTCAGCTGAGAGGCCAAAGACTGAAGATAGGCACCAAGACTAAGCTCCCCTCTTGCCATGATTTGGCTCAGGTTCTTCTATGGCACTCCTCACCCTGGAAGCTGAGTGCCTTCCAGCAGTGCATTCAGAAATGTGCCTAGCATCTGCTGCATGGTGGTTGGTCTCTCATCCTCGCCACCAGAAGTCGGACCACTGGTTCAGGGTTGAGACACGTGAGCAGGGCGGCATGCAGAAGTTCGTGCCGCAGCTCTCTCTGCTTGGAAGCAACACAGCTCTTCATGCATTTATAAAGATACGCTTCGTTCCACTACCAGCCAGCTCCACTAGACAATATGGCCTGATAAAGCCAGGAAGTAATGCCAACCTTGTTCTTCAGACATCTATCAACTCGCCATGGACCATTACCCTTTAGTTTACAAGCCTTTGGCTAATTCTCAGTCCATGCAACAGTGTTTCTACCCAAATCAGTTGGAATTAGGATGTATGTGATGTTTAGTGAGACTCCTCAAAAATGACTTACTAAAATCCATTACAAAACACATGTGAAAGGAAGGTGGAATATTACATAGACCGTGTTCCTTTAATTGGTTTTTGTAACACTGTAAAAAGCATGTATTACTATTTGTATTGCACTAGTACTTAGCATTCCTAGTCATGGGCCATTGTACTAGGCGCTGTACAAACTCAGAACCAAAACACTCCCAGTCCCAAAGATGTAACTGTACAAATATAAGATGAGAGACAACAGATGGATGCAGACAGATGAGGGAGCACAAGGAAACAAGAAGACAATACAGGCATGTCGCGTCTTAGGCGTATTTAACATACGCGATTTCAGCTTTGCGCAGTCCACAAAAACAAAAAAAGAAAGAGGAAAAAAATTAACTTCCTGCAGGGGGCACAATTTCGCCTCCCATTGAAGTGAATGGGTTCTGGCTATACGCGATTTCAGCTTTATGCGGTAACCGCGGAACAGAACCCTCGCACAAGACGCGACATGCCTGCATTGGTTAGCATGGTGGGCAATAGTCTTGGCACACCAGCTGCCTAATGGTGCCAAGTTTTGGGAAGGGGTTGCAGGAGAATTTTGAGGGGGGATTTGCCAATGAGGTAGCTTTGTGGATGTTTACAGGGAGCTGCTCCCAAGTGTGAGGGGCAACATGGGAGGAAGTACGTGGGTGCTTGTTTGAAAACGTAACAAGTGGGCAATGAAATGGACGTTTTAATTTATTTCTGCTGCATGTTCTCTCCTCATTTATCACTAATGCCCCCCATCTGTGGAACTGGGAGGTGGTCCAATGTCACTGGATGTTCCAGGATTTAGCCCTGCCCTTCACCTCAGGCCACCAGACTCTCCGCTGCTGAAGGCGGAAAAGTTGATCAGTCAGTTTCTCCCAACTACTTGGTTTTATAATCTTAATTCGTATTTGTTTTTGTGCAATCACGACTTTCATCTCATTCCTCTCTCCCTCCTTTCCACTCCTCCCCCAATAATGGCTTTGTGAGTAAACAGAATTTTGTGAGACAATATCTGTTTTTCATCCAAATTTTTCATCTATCTGTGGACAACTGAAACCTTTCAGGTTTTGATTGTCAAACACCAAGTTATTTCGGTGATATTCAGGTCTTCGTTTTTTCAAAACAAATTGAAACAATTCAATGTGTGACATTTTTTGGAAATGTTTTGTGGAAAAGAAAACGCATTTTCTAACCAATTCTATGGCTGTGGGATTGGGATCCAACTGAAAAAGGGATGAAAATCTCACCCAGAAGTGAGTGATTTTTGCCTGTTTCCGGACAACTTTGTAATGAATGTTTACATTTTTCAGTGTTCGTATTTTGGTGTATTCTGCACCTGTGTGTGTGTGTGTGTGTACATGCACTGGTGCAGAATCATACAGTGTGGCAGATTTCTTTATGCAATTTTCCGTTTTGAAATCCTTTAGCAAATCAATTATTTCACTGAGAAAGAGGAAGACTCACTGTGCGCCACGCCTCAAAATTGTGAAATTGTGCAACATAAATGTATGATTCCTTGCTTGTGGACAGCCCGTTAACATTACAGATGTCAGGTCTAGTTAACGATTTCGTACCAACCTCGCAGCTTTACTAGTCCCATGCTGTTGAATAGTCACTGAATGAGAGAACCTATGTCTGACTTAATGAGAGCTGAAATTGACCTGATGGCTGATCTTTCAGCCACACTTAAGCCCAACTCTTGGCAGTCAAAAGCAGCCTCTTGATTTCTTAGCTGCCTTGCTGCTTTTGCAAGTGAAATTCCTTACACAGAAGCAAAGTGGGAAATAGAAAAAAAAAAAGCAAAAAACCCTGAGACATGTGCTGGCAGAAATAGATAACACGTGTTCAAGGGGAAAGGAATTTCATCTTTAATATTTCCTTTGCCTTCTGTTGTGTGGGGTTTTAGAGTTATTTTGACTGCATTAACTGTATACCTTGGTTGGGAGCTGGTGCTTTATAAAGAACATTTTTATTAAAAGTATATTTATAATCCACTCCATTTTGTGTAATCACCATCACAATTTATCTGTGTTTAATATCTACCTTCTGGCAATCTTTTCCTCCACTGCCTTCCCTGTTACTCCTTCATCTCATCTCCCTGTGCTTTTTACAGCCAATGTCCTGGGATGAATCCTGGCCCCATTGAAGTTGATGGAAGTTTTGCCATTGCCTTCAACAGGGCCAGGATTACACTTCTGGTGCTTTTACTTCTTCATCAGAGACTTCTTTCTCATCACTCTATTCTTGATTATCTGCCATTTGCCCTTGTCTCCACCAAATTTGCCCTTGCCAAGACATCCGCTCAGGCCTTGTCTACATTCAGGAACAGCCCCAGATCAGCTATCAGAAGTGGATGATCGGTGTTGCTGCATTGACGTTGATCACTAAAGTGGAGATGAGAGAAACCCACAGTTTTCACAAATTGAGCTAATCCATTTTTACTTCTATACTTTGCACTGGCCGATTTCCTGCTACCAAGGAAACCGACAATAGCAATGGAAGATTAAAATAGCAAAGAGGGAATGTTGTATTCCTGCAAATAGAAGAGGAGATTCTGTAGTGAGGGCTCTAGACTGGGAGCAAGACCCATATTTTTAAAGGGACTTAGGTGCCAACAGGTGCAGATAGGAGACAAGTAAGATATTAAAAATGCCTCGGTGCCTAACTCCCATTGAACTCAATCAGGAGTGGCCACTATTTATTTTATGTATTTATTTATTAATACCTTCTTTTTTTCTATATTTTTGAGTAACCAGTTTGATATTTAGGGACCATGATTTCCAGAAATTCTGGAAGTCTCACAATTGCAGCCGAAGTCAATGGAAGCTCTAGGGTGCTCAACTTTTTCTGAGCTCCCAAAGTCAGCAGCTACCTTTGGAAATTTGGCATCCTACTCAAAACACCCAGCATCTGCAACTGCTCATTTTCTCAAGGTCGTTAGGGTGAGTTTGATTATTCTTATCAGCAAAGGAATGAGCTAAATTACAACCTCAGGCCTGGTCAGCGATCTTTTTAATATAATGTTGCGGTGCTGAGATGAATAATGGGCGTAAGCATCTATCCCGAGGTTGACGGGTTTGACAACATGGCAAAAGTCCTGTCAAATACCAGGTTGTTTTCTTATAATTAAAAAATTATAACATAATTAAAACTACGTGTTTGGATGGCAACTAGGACCTTTTGGCTGTTAATAATTTACAAGGCAATGATCCAAATGCAGATGGAGTAGGCAGGAGATTTAAAACGGCTGGTCAGTTGCATCATCCCTTTCTTTTGCTCTTTCCAAAAGTAAGAAATTATGGGAGACCAAGGCCTGGAGAGGTTCATGGGTGTCTTGCAAAAAGTTTAAGAATAGAACCGAGACGTTGTGTCTCCGAACCCATACACAATACAGTAGATAAAGACGCCTGCCAGTGATGGGATGAAACCCCCACATAGGCCAGAGAGGGTTAAAAGTGACTTCTGCGTTACATTTGCGACCCCAGCACTGTAATTAATTAGTTGCATCTCAGCCAAAAGGATTGGGACTAAGAGGATCAGAGGAAAACCCTATGGCCGCCAGGGCCTCATAAAAGGATGCGTGAGGAAGAAACTACATAGCTCCTATGAAGGCCCCAGATCCAGGATTCGGTGGAGACGAGGCACTGGAGCTGGAGAGAAGATTCCAGGCTACTTTTTGGGACTTTGGACTTCAGTTAACCTTTTGTTTCCCCCAATGGGGTCTGAACTACCCGCTTCTGAGCCAGTGGGCTGGTGTGTGTGTAGCACCAACAGACCCCGGTCATTGGCAGGTGTGATCAAACCTGGGGCCTCTGGAGTTAAATTCATGAGCAAAAAGCCACAGGGTCCTTAGCTGAACCTATAGCAGACTCAATCTCTCTCTCATTGGTCTTGGTGCCACTAGATGGGACAGGACACCACACACAGGAGGTATAGGGGTGACATATTTCCCCTAGCTGAGGAAGCCTGTCCCAAGCTTCAGAGACTTCCCAGTTGAAATCCTGCATGAGCCCCCACTTGTAATGTTGACAAACCCCGGTCGTCAGCAGGCAGGATTGAACTGGGGAACCACTGGAGCTAAATGCATGAGCCTCTACTTTAACTAAAAGCCATATAACCCTTGACTAATGCTGTAGTGGACTCATTAATCTCTCTCTCTCTAAGTGGTTTTGGTGCCACTAGATGGGACAGAACACCAAACCCAGGAGGTGTGGGGGTTATAAGTGCATACATGTAAACTGTGTGCCGGGGAGGTCATTGGAAGAACTCCTGTAACTCCACACCCTAGCAAGGGGGTGTGCTCTGGAGGTGTGAGTCCTACCCCATACCCCCCTACTTTATTTTTTAAAACAATCAAAAGTCAACCATGATTCTTGTGTTAGAGAGTGAGAGGCTTGGTGACAACGAGGTTAAATGACTTGCCTAGTAACTCAAAGTCCTGTGCTGTAACCATTACATCATGTTTGCTTATTTGCCATATATCTTTGCAAGTGTGCAGGGCCAGCAAAAGGATAATCCTAAGGGCAATAAAGAAAACACCATAATTCATTCAATGCGGTCAATACAAATGCAGTTTAGAGTGGGGCCTGGCTTCCTGCAGCATGCTGGTGTTACTTGTGTTTCCAGGTGTGCTGTTCATAATTTGTTTCACTGTGAGTTTAAAAGGAGAAGGAGTAGCAGAGTTCTTTATGGCTGCTTTAGGCCCTGATTCAGGAATGCACGGAGGCATGTACTTTCCTGAATCAGGGTCTTATTTGCTATTTGCCTCCATTTCATACAAAGCGAATGGGTTTTATTGATGAACAACACCAATGCTTGAGGATCCAGAAAGAAAAGTCTGAAAGAATTAATTGGGGTATGGCTGGCCAAACAATCACATGGGAACTAATCATCCCAATGGAATCCAAATCTCCTATTCCCAGCCCAGTGCCAGAAACACAAGACCAGTCTTAGTTTCAGTGGGCCCAATTCTGCTAGCCCTAGTCCCATGATAGATGCCTTGCTCCATGAGTAGCGCCAGTGAAATGGATGGGCCTATATGTGGAATAAGCTGCTACTCAGCGTGAGTAATGAGATGGGAATCTGGACCGATATGTATTATGCTAAATTGTCATTTAAAATTCCGTGAACCATACAGAGGGGGAGGAATTGTGTGTGTTGCTCTCTGCATAACTGGGAGTGATGAGACACCAGTGGCAACAGAATATCTAAGACGATGAGCAGAAAAAAGAACACGGTTAGTGACGTTTATGTGGTGGAATAGCCTCCAAAGGGAATGGAGGAAAATCCATTGCTTGGTCCATTTAAAAGTAGGTTGAATGAAATACTAAGGGAACAGTCCTACAAAGGCAAAGGAACGCTAAGATGAACTAATAGGTCTTTCTGTCTCTAATTGCTGCACTATGAATCTGTGATTGACTGTGTCTCTGTGACTTGACGCTTGCTAGATAAAACAGTAGCAATCTCTTTAAAACAGTCATCCAGAAGGGAATTATGTGAGAGCTCTCAAGTGACAGATTTGCGAATTAAACTTTAAATGGAGTTTGGATATGCAATTAGTATTTCTGACATGTTACCCGCTTTTCTCTTTCCTCTGCAGCTAAAGTCCTTGGGCCAGATCCTCAGCTGATATAAATCAGTGTCGCTGCATTGCCTCCAGTGGACCTACGCCAACACACATCAGTGAAGGATCTGGCCCTCGGGGTCTAGCGTAACCTTTTTAACTGGGTATAATCCCAAAAAATCAACCTGGAGGGTCTCCTCTGGGCATGGTTTCCCCCTCATGCTAGGGGCATGAGTGCATACAATTCTGGGGGCTCAGACATGGTATTACCCTTAGCTATTCCCAAAGATAGAAGAAAATAGTGGTCTTAAGAACTGTTAATTAGTAAGGGCACAATTAGTGATGAGCAGGATCCAGTTGTAGCTGGATGGAAACTGAGATCTTTGGATATTAATTTTAAGGCAGTGATCCAGATCCAGAGGAAATAGATGACTGGAGATTTAATAAGGCTGTGCAGTTACAAAATCACCTTTCTTCCAATCTTTCTGAAAGATTGTGGGAAACTGAGGCGCAGAGGTTACTGTCAATATTAGAAATTCTAATATTTTTTTTCTATATTTTGTTTGTTACCAACTCATTCACATTATTCAATGCTAGCCCAGGAATGTGACAGCTATAAATATAAGGCCAATCCATGCCTTGGTTTGACAGGTTTGGTGCAGGCAGGGTTAGATACCAGCAGGCTGTTGAATACAAGGACATAGCACCTCATAGCTCAGTGTTTTTCAAAGTTTGGGTCATGACCCAATACCGGGTTGCGAACCAAAAGCACTGGGTCGCCTTGCTCAGCAACCCAGCGGCTCTGGTCAGCACCACCTACCTGTGCCAGCACTGCACTGAACCCCAGAAGTGACCAGCAGCGGGTCTGGCTTCTACACGGGGGGCCCTGAGCGAGAGGGAAGTGTCTGCAGGTGAGAGCTGCACGGAGCCGCTTGTGCGCCTCTGTCTAGGAGCCAGACCTGCCTGCTTCCGGGGCGCAGTGCGGTCCGTGGTGCCAGGACAGGCAGGAAGCCCGCCTCTGTATGCCGGCTGCTCTGCAGATCGGGGGCTGCCGAAAGTAAATCCATGCCCAACTCTGCGCCCCAGTCTCCTGCCCCCACCCCACTCCCTACCCTAGCCCTGAGCCCCCCCCCATACCTGGATCTTTCTCCTGCACCCCAACCCCTCATTCCCAGCCCCACCCCAGAGCCTGCACCCCCAGTCCAGAGCCTTGACCCGCTCCCACACCCCAACACCCTGCCCCAGCTCTGAGCCTTCCCCAAACCCAGAGCCCCCTCCTGCACACCAAACCCCTCATCCCTAACCCCACCCCAGAGCCTACACCGCAACCTTCTGCCCCAGCCCTTTGCCTCTCCCCAAACCTGGAACCACTTCCTGCACCCCAAACCCCTCATTCCTGGCCCTACCCCAGAGCCTGCACCCCCATCCCAGAACTCTAACCCCAACCCCAATCCCCTGCCCTAGCCCTGAACCCCCCCCCCAAACCCAGAATACTTTGCACTTATCTTAATTGAATTACATCTTGTTGAATTCAGACAGATTCTCCAATTTGTCAAGATCATTTTGAACTCTAATATTGGGTCCCAAAGTGCTAGCAACCCCTCCCAGCTTTGTGTCATCTGCATATTTTGTAATATGAATATTCTCCACTCCATTATCCAAGTCGTTAATGAAAATATTGACTAGTACCAGACCGAGGCCTGACCCCTGCGGGATCCCATTAGATATGCCCTCCCAGTTCAACAGTGAACTATCAATAGCTACTCTTTGAGTACAGTCTTTCGACCAGTTGTGCACCAACCGTATAGTAATTTCATCTAGATCATGTTTCCCTAGTTTACTTATGAGTATATCATGTGATACTGGGTCAAAAGCCTTACTACACTAAGATATCACATCTACTGTTTCCCCCTTGTGCTCTATGGAGGTAGTCCTGCTGAAGAAGGAACTTTGGTTGGTTTGGTATGATTTGTTCTTATAACGTATTTTCCAGGTGATAGCAAAGTGATGGTTTAATAATTTGTTCGATTATCTTTACTCTCCAGGGTCATCTTTGTTCTAGTTTTTAGAGACAGGTATAATGCTTGCTCTTCTGCAGGTTCCTGGGACCTCTCCTGTCCTCCAGGGTGTGAAAGATCATTGCCAATGGCTCTTAGATTGCTTAAGTACCCAAGATGAATTTCATCAGGCCCTGCTGAATTGAATACATGTAACTTATCTAAATATTCTTTAACCTGCTCTTTCCCTATTTTGGCTTGTGTTCCTTCCTCCTTGCTGTTAATATGAATTGTATTGATTATCTGGTTGCCATTAACCTTTTTTAGTGAAGACTGAAACAAAATAGGCATTAAACACCTCCACCTTCTTGAGGTCATCAGTTATTAGCTCTCCTTCCCCACGAAGTGAAGGGCCGACACTTGCCTTCTTCTTTCTCTTGCTTCTAAGGTAATTAAAGAACATATTGCCTCTTCGGTTCCTTGCTAGATGTAACTCATATTGTGCCTTAGCATTTCTGATTTCGTTCCTACATGCTTGTGACATTCTTTTGTACCCCTCTTTAGCAGTTTGTCCATGCCTTGCACTTTTTGTAGGATTCCTTTTTTGATTTTTGATTTTCGGGTCATTAAAGCGTTCCTGATAGGGCTATTTTGACCTCTAGCTATTCTTCCTATCTTTCCTTTGCATCAGAATAGTTTGCAGTGATGCCTTTAATACTGTATCCCTGAGAAACAGGGGATCAAGCTCTCCTGAACTCCTTTTTCCTTTAAATTTTTTTTTCTCATGCAACCTTACTTACCAATTTTCTGAGTTTTTTAAAGTTGGCTTTTTAAAAGTCCATTGTCCTCAGTCTGCTGCTCTCACTCCTTCCTTTCCTTGGAATCATAAAATCTATCATTTCATCATCACTTTCATACCAATTGCCATCCATCTTCAGATTCGCTCCCAATTCCTCCTGGTTGGTCAGAATCAGTTCTAACCAGGCTTTTTTCCCTGTTACTGCCTCTACTTTCTGGGACAAAAAGTTGCCCCCAATACATTTCAAGAACTTATTGGAAATTTTGTTTTGCTGTATTTAAGTCCCCCATTATTATGAACTTTTGTGGTTTGGATATTTCAGTTTGTTCTAGATACGCCTCATCCACCTCCTCTTCCTGACTTGTGATCTATAGTAGACCCCTATCATGATGACATCACTATTTTTACCCTTTTTGTATTTACCCAGAAACAGTCAACTGGTTTACCTCCCACCTCCTTCTGGTCCTCAGAACAAGTATATATATATATATATTAATGTAGAATGCAACCACCTCTCTTTTAACCCTACCTATCCTTCCTGAACAAGCTATACCTCTCTGCACCAGTATTCCAGTCATGAGACTTATTCCCCTCCCCCCACAAGTCTCTGATGCCAATTAAGTCATAATTTAGCTTATGTACTAATAGTTCCAGTTTTTTCTGTTTATTCCCCAAATTCCCTACATTTGTGTATGGATGTCTAAGATGTTGAGCAAATTTGCCCACTGATTTCTCTCTTATTACTCCTATGATCCAACTGTAATTTTCCATGTCCCTCTCCAACCCTCTCTTAGGGCAGGTCTACACTAGCGGGGGTGGGGGTGGGGATCGACCTAAGATACAAAACTTCAGCTATGTGAATAGAGTAGCTGAACTCAGTGCATCTTAGGCCAACTTACCTGGTATCCTCACGGCGGTAGCGGGCTCCCCCGTCGACTCCGCTTGCGCCTCTTGGTGAGCTGGAGTACCGGAGTCGACAGGGAGCGCCTTTGGGGATTGATTTGTCATGTCTAGATGAGACGCAATAAATCAATCCCTGATAGATCGATTAGTACCCGCCGATCCGGCAGGTAGTGAAGACCTACCCTTAAAGTCACTTTTTTTTCCACTTGCCTGAGAGGTTTTTTGTCACTTGCTCCCTTTGAATCTAGTTTAAAGCCCTCTTTACTAGGTTTGCAAGTCGGTGTACAATAATGCTCTTCCCCTGCTCTGCATGTGAGCTCACCGAGAGACTTTCTTCCTCTGTATAACAAGATGCAGCTACTTGCTCTAATTAATGCTTTTGTTTGAGGCACTATTTCATCGCTTCTCCGAATCAAATCAGATTTACCCTTATCTACAGCTAGCTGGCTAGAAATCCTGTAATCAGCCCCTGCCTATCTTCTTAAAGCCCTTAAATCTGGCGGCTGTGAACTGAAATGCCTGCCACATATTTAATCTCCTTTAATAATGTTTAAGTCTACATATGCGAGACTGTTACTAAACAGGGATCTTGAGCAGTTATATTTTAATAGTATCTTTTACAGCGTTTAAATAAAGCTTCCCCATTCATCTTTCATGTAAAAGATATATGTGATTCCTGTAGCTTACAGTGTTGCAGGGAAATGAGATCCAGGTCCGGGAGGAATTGTTGCTGCCAGTTGTGAGTGATGTAGGACATTCAAAGCGCCAAGCCCTGTGCTTGTGGAACTCAGGCAGTGCGCTGTGTAAATATTGCTCTGCTTGGCTCTGTACTTCTCTGCACAGGCACGTAATACTCAGACACGGCCAGGAATGGCTGACAAGCCCTCATATGAATGGAAAATCAAAACATTGTAACACATCTCTCGCTACCTGGGATATTACAGTATTCCTAGTTCTGCACCTCACAGCCATTTAGAACTCCATGACAACAGCAGAGAGAAAAACCCAGTTCCTTTTCCAAAGCACAGCTCCCTGCTTCTTGCACTAAATGAGAATCTTCATCAGCTGTCACCATGATAGGGCTCATGACACACAGTTGGACATTCCAAATTCCTTCCAGCAAAGGCCAGTTGTTTACATTCACACAAGCCAGGTTATTCCAGAACTATGCGTGATTGATCAGCTATTGTCCGACAAGAAAGAATATTTCATATAGATGGATTTTATTGAGAGATAAGGAATTATTGAGAAGATGGGAGCTTCACAGGTGATGGCTAAACGAGACTGGCATGTTAACTCAGACAAGCAGAAACCAACTCCTAGGAACAAATCCTTTAACATTCAAATGAGTTTTACTCTGGCCAAGGTTTATGCTAGGAAAACTTATAAATTATTGTCTGTGCAAGATCAAACACATTTTAGCAATGCTAGAAGGCAACTGGAAGAGTAACTACGCTCTAGCAAAGGGGGCTTTCATAGTATATGGTGTACAGAAGCTACTGTATTGGAGAGGCTGTTTTAGCTCCCTAGATATTGCACCTAACCAAATATCATATGAATACAAGTCCTTTCCCCAAGGCAGAGGGAACCTTTGCATTTAAAAGATCTCTTAGAACAAGAAGCCTGTCTCCTCCAGCCTTCCTACCAGAGCCACTTCAAACACTTAGAGGAAAGTAGCCGTGTGAATTGTTGGTGTTTTTTATTTAATATCGCAGTGCATTAGCACTCATAGAAAACCACACCCAGTCACCGAATAGGACAGAGGCTACGCTGTGCTAGGCACTGTATAAACATTTGCCAATGTGGCCTATGCTCTGAAGAGCCCCACAAATACAACAGGGCATTTTTACTTCTGGTGAAATGCTGCGCAACCGCAGTGCAGCCGAAAAATCCCGCCCCTCCCCCCTCCCCTGCAGCTTTCTTTTGCTTCCTTGCAGAAAATGGTTCCTGTGGGGAAGCAAAGAGAAGCGGCACCAGTACTTACTCACCCCCTCCCAGCAGCTGGGCACTCAGACTTTGTTCAGGCAGTGGGGGGGGGGAGAGGTCAATCACTGGGGGGAGGGGAGTCTGGGGATGCCCCGGCTGCCCAGGGATGCTAGTCCCAACTGGGCGGAGGGGGTGGGGAGGAGCAGAGGCGGATTTACATTGAAACACAGGGTGCCCTGGCATGGGCCCACCCCCCCAATGACAGGGGCCCCAGGGCCTGGCAACTGTGGGGGCAAAAGCTTGGTCCTGCCAGCTCCTGGGGCTCCTGCTGCAGGCTCCGCCCCCACCAGCAGCCAAGCTCCTCCCTCCCCCGCCTCTTCCCCCAGGTGTGCTACATTCCCGCCCCTCCCCTTCCCTGTGCTTCCTCTGCTGCCAAATAGCTGTTCTCCAGTGCTCCAGGTGCTCTGGGAGGGAGGGAGGGAAGAAGGGGGAAGAGTGGGGCTGCAGTGCATGAGGGGGAAGAGGTTGGAGCGGGGCCTTGGGGAACAGGGTGGAGTTGGCACAGGGCAGAGCTCCTGCATTCCCCCTACACACACACCCTGCCAGCCCCCTGCTGTGAGCTGCTCAGGGCAGGGGGCTGGGAGCACCCCATGACTCCAGCCCACACCCCCAGACTCCTGCACCCCACTCAACCCCCCTACCCCCTGATGCCTGCACCCCCCACATCCCCTCCCAACCTGAGCACCAAATGGGAGCTCCTGAATCCCCCCCCCCACATTCCCTCCTGCACCCCTTGCACCAAATCGGAGCTGCCCCGGGTAAGCACTCCACACCCCAACCTCCTACCCTAGTCCTGATCCCCCTCCTGCACCCTAACTCCCTCCCAGACCCTGCACCCCGAGCTCTGACTCCTGCGCCCCCCTCACACACACCCAGCTCCCTGTCCTCCCTGACTCCTGCACCCCCTTACACATTCCCAGCCTTGACTCCTGCACCCCCTCACACACACCAAGCTTGTGTGCATCCAGATTCACCCCACCCAGCTGTCTGCACCCAGAGTATGGCCCACAGAAAACTGGTACTCTTGAGTGAATTCTGCATCAAATTAAAAAAATATTCTGCAAAGATCTTCATATTTTAATTGTCAAAATAACACAGAAACAATTTGGTAATTTATTTCAAAGTACTTGTGAGCAAACAATTGAAAAGTGGTGCGATTATATTGTTGTTCTGACAAATAAAATATGCAGAATTTTAAACTATTGTGCGAAGAATATTCACTTCTTTGGCGCAGAATTCCCTCCAGAGTAGCGTTTTTCACACTCAGACACCGGTGCGGCTGCTGTTCAGGAGGGGCCCCAGTAGATGTCACTCTTACCTCTGAGTCAGGGTTCTGGTGAGTTCTCCGGATGTTGCTCTCCTGGAGGTGCTGTGTTTTGGAAGAGACTTGAAACTGAGGTCCATGTATTTATAACACAGTATCTGAGGGCTGAGCTCACCTGGTTATTAAAAAGCTTATTTTACAATCTGGACAAATTTCAATGAACCGTTATGTTCTGTCTCCCTAAATGCTCCATGCAGGTTCAATCAGACACAATGGCCTTCTCCAGTTCCTGTCCCATTCTGCCATGTAAGTTTGCAGTGCGTCGTTCAATCGCTGTTATAGTCCACCACAGAGAACGGCATTTCAGTGGGACATGAAAAGATTCTTCTGTTACTGGGCTGAATTCTGATTGGTTACACTGATGTAAATTTGGAACGGATACTTTGACACACACTAGCTTTTGTGGCCACTGGTTCCTACTTTCCTCTCTAACTAATGTTTCAGTGGAGCCTAAGAAAATAAATCCAGGTAACTCATAGTTACACTAGTAGAACTGAGAAAAGAATTTGGCAAACAGCTTGCTCTCAGTCTGTAGTCTCTGCCTAGATAAAAGGCATTACTTATATGTCAGATACTATTGTTACTGGAAATGTTATGAAGAAGTCCCATCACAAAAGGGGGCATTACTTCAGGAAGGGAAAAGCTTTACTAAAAAGTTAACCAGCCTGTAACAGGGGTCAGTTCAGGTAGAAGGGTAATGCAAAGTAATCAATGAGTTCTCCACAAGTGGTTGACTCTCTTACCTTAGGCTGAAGTCCTGTCTGCTAAACAAGATTTGGACTGGACAATATTTGGATGGAGACCTCCAAAGAAAATCTAGGAAGACAGAGATGATTGATTTGGTAGATGGTGCTCTTACCTAGGGTGACCAGATGTCCCGATTTTATAAGGATAGTCCCAATTTTGGGGTCTTTTCCTTATATAGCATCCTATTACCCACCAACCCCATCCCAATTTTTCACATTTGCTGTCCAGTCACCCTAGCCCTTACCGTTGAGACAGTAATGCTTCCGTGTGTCCATTTTATGGCAGTAGGGGGCATACTGTTGTTCAAAGTGCCGTATTTTGAAATAAATTAAAAGGTAAGCCCTTATGTGCATGAGACCACTTAAAAATGTCATAGTATTCTTCATAAAAGTTGAGTGTTAACCATGGTGTCCTAGACAAAATCTAGCTTTGTTTATTACTTTTGTCCTCCTTCAAATTCTCCTTGCAGCTTCAGCTGGACATGAGATCTTCACTTCCTTGTCTACATAGTCTTAGGGTAGGTCTATACTACCCGCCAGATTGGCGGGTAGTGTTCAATCTATCAGGGATCGATTTATAGCAAATAGCGTAGCTGAAATTGCATTTCTTAGTTCGAACCCCCTTCCCCTAGTGTAGCCCAGGCCTGAGAGAGGCAGGACGGTTGAGTGGTGGAAGGGTGATCTTCGGGTTAATACAGTGGACTGGCACTCATGGAATTTTCCTATTAGCGCTGGCTGGGAAAAGGTTACCCCATGGGAATTTTTGAATTTATTTTTCCCATCCCAAATTGAGATGAAAAGTCTATTTCAATGTTTTGGCAAACAGAAAATTGGAAAACTGTTTCAGTTGAAATCCATTGAAATGTTTTCTTTCACTGCAGAACATTTTAATTCATGTCTGTATGTGTGTGTGGGCAAATTTAGTATAATTTTAAAACAAAACTGTTTAGATTTAAACACAAAATGTTCCAGTTTGACAATCTCAAAACGTTTTTGTTTCCCAAAAATGTTTTGACTCAAGTGTTTATGTGTGAACAGATTCGGTTTCAATGAATTGGCATTTGGGGACAAAAAAAGATAAGTTGAAAAATTCCCAGCCAGCTGACATTTGATTTGACTCCAGACTAGGATGTAGACTCTCTATGTGATCTGGTTTAAATTACTCCTGGCCAGATTGTGATATTCTTTCTGCCGCTGAACAGCACCTCACTTCAAAAGTGGTCCTATTGATTTTACTAGGACTATTTCCAGAGTAACTGAGTAATTCCCATTGAGTAATCTCCATCAGAATCTATCCCTTAGTCTCATAGAGTATGTTTACACCACAGCCTCCCAGCCTTGCTAGACAGACTAGATCCAGGGGTTGGCAACCTATGGCATGCATGCCAAAGGCGGCACGTGAGCTGATTTTCAGTGGCACTCACACTGCCCGGATCCTGGCCACTGGTCCAGGGGGCTCTGCATTTCATTTAATTTTAAATGAAGCTTCTTAAACATTTTAAAACCTTATTTACTTTAATATATAACTAAACTATTGTTGTATGTATAGACTTCTAGAAAGAGACCTTCTAAAAACGTTAAAATGTATTACCGGCATGCGAAACCTTAAATTAGAGTGAATTAATGAAGACTCGGCACCCCGCTTCTGAAAGGTTGCCGACCCCTGGACTAGAGCATTAAAAATACCAGTGTGGGGATGATGTGGTTTGGGATCTCATGCCTGGGGGGTGGAAGGTTGTATAGTCTAGACAGACCCATAGTACTTCCATTATTCAGCCTTTGTCTTGTGTAGTTAGATTTTAAACTGTTCTGGGCAGGGACTCTTTCTTTCTTTCTGTTTGGATGGTGTGTAGTGTGTGTGGGGTCCTTTTCTTGGTTGTTGCCTGAATGCCCTACTGTAACTCAAATTGCTAATTCTCCAGTGGTGGCTTTGTTAAATAGCATCTATGTTTTGTCTCAGAGGTGGAAGCATTTCAGTGGTGCGGGATGGGAACCCTCATACTGTGCAATGCTTTACAATCCTTTGAGATGAAAGCTGCGACAAACAAATAAGGTAATTATTAATAATAAATTCTCATTTCAATCAATCTACTGGAGTCCCTGGCCTATTTGAAATATGAATTGGGGGTGGGCTAACGTGGGATCCAAAGCGCCATTTGCCACTTTCTGACTGTTGACCATTAAATGATCTGCTTTTTTGTGTGAATCTGAGAGAACCCTCTCTAGTTGAACATGATTCTGTCAAATAAACTTACCCTTTATGACAATTTGTGAAGCTCTTTCAAAAATTAAAGAGTGCCTGGAGAAAGAATCGGAATGTACAACATGTACCCTGTCATTGATGATACTTCATTTTTCCTGTTTTCTAACCTGCCTTCTAACCTGTGCTCATTTAAAGCCTTTCGTTATAGTACTAATGGTAAAACCATGAAAAGGGGACGTGATAGAACAATGTGCTTTATTGCTCATAAACAAACTGTGATGAGTAAAGGGAACATTTAGAGTTCAGAAAGATTGGAGCTAGAGTCTGTTTTCATGTTTATCGCCAAAACCTGGGTAATGCTGCAGTGTTACTGCCTGTTTGGCTTCTTGAAATATTAAGCAGCAGACTATATCCTTAAGAATTGTTGTGACAGATTTTCTCCCAAACACAGAACCTCTGCACCCTCACCTCGGTGACATAGCCTTAATTGAATGCATATAACTGCAAACAAAAGCTGCTAGAAAGGCATCATTCAAAGGTCTACTTCACTAACCCACAGGAAAACAACATACATTTTTCATGAATTATTTCATACTGTATGTTTGCTGGTGTGTGTTTGTGTGAGCATAAACATGCAAATAATAGGTTGGAGCTGGATTTTTATGCTTTGATTGCTAGAATGTATATTTTAGTCACAGAAGTAGTAAATCGCTAGATAAAGTGTTTTGGAAATATTGCAAATTTCATCATCTTTCATTAGAAGAAATATTCTATGAGACTATGGCCTGACTTCATATTTGGTGACAGTTCACTGAAATCAGTGGAGTTATCTCAGGGATGCATTTGTCCCAATATATTAAATGTGCTCAAATATGACTTCTGGAATTATAGTTATATTACAAGGCCCATTTTACTAGCCTCACGCACAGGGAGACTGTCCCTGCTCTAAAGAACCTATGCCCTAAATAGGCAAGGCACTCAGAGGGTGGGGGAGAGTAAGTGTTACTATTATTCCCATTATAGAGATGAGGAACTGAAGCACAGAGAGAGGAAGTTACAGCCAGAGTGGACGTCTCTGGTAGAGCTGGAAACTAAGGCTAGATTTCCTGAGTTCCAGCCCAGTGTTTTAATCACGAAACCATGCTTCCATCCTTACAGTATAATTAAATCACTTTTGTACACCCATATTGAATGTGGTCCAAGCTTCTTCTTCCAAGCTTCAGGGACAGGAGCACTTGCATGTAAAAGAATACAACTTCCACCCTTTATTTTGATTATGTTAAGGTAGGTAATTGGGATTCATTGAACCAGTAGCTATAGAAAGTTGCTGTATATAAAAGGATGAACACTCAGATTGGAACTGAAATGGAAGAAGACAAAGTCCAAGGAAAATCTATGGAAACATTAGGAGAGAGCTACAACAAGGAGCAATGGGAACAATTTTCTAAAAGTGAAGAAGGATGTCATTTTGGTTTAGGGGCTGGACTGGGAGAAGTGGGATAATATGTTCATCACATCAGGGTATCATCCTGATCTCTAACAGTTAGAGGCTGCTTCAAGACTGAAGCTACAAGGTTTATTAAACCTGCCAAAGTTTTTGCTGTCATGAATTCTGGATAATCTTGATATCTATATAAATGTCTACTCACTTTTGAATCTTAAATCTTTGGCCTCAATGACTTTCTGGGGCAACAGAACTGTCCACAGTTTAATTACACATTGTGTGAAAAAGAATTTTAAGTAGTTATTAATTCCCCACCTGTTATTCATAGATTCACAGAATTTAAGTCCAGCAGGGACCATTAGATCACCTAGTCTGACTTCCTCTATATCCGTTATTCCTGCACTGAGCCCAATAACTTATGTTCAGCTAAAGCACATGTTCCAGAAAGGCATCCAGTCTTGATCTGAAGACATCGAGATGGAGAATTCACCTCTTCCCTTGGTAATTTCTTCCAATGGTTAATCCCCCTCACTGTTAAAAATGTGCACCTAATTTCCAGTTTGAATTTATCAGACTTTTACTTCTAACCATTAGTTCTTGTTATGCCTTTCTTGCTAAATTAAAGAGCCTTTAGTACTCAATCTATTCCCCTCATCAAAGTATTTTTTTTTTAATTTCACAAGTCTCCTTGTTGTGTTACACAACAGGGAGAACAGAAGTTCCCAATCCATCATCTATAATCTTCTTAAATTAACAATATGGACAGGGAAAGACAATGGCCAAAGATATTCCTAAAATTCTTAACAGTGACCACTGGCATAACGCGAAGGATCCTCAACAGTGAGAGAGGGCAGTAGAAAAGAGGAAGGAGCTGGGTATAGGGAGAAAATAATGTTTGTCTGGTTTGTATTAAATTGGCTTTTAGCCCAGAGGAGATGGAGCTGACTCAGATAGAAAGAAAATTGCAGAGGTATAATGAAACAGGAACACATAAGACCATTATTAGCATATATAACACACTGACAAAGCTTGTCTCCCCTTTCAGAGTTGGACCACTAGAGGATAACAATGTACTCCTGAGAATATCTAGTGGGAGTTTTCCCTTTAGTTACGCAGCAGAGGAATCTGTTGTGGTGCTTATAGTCTCGCTTGAACCCTGCTGATTATTCAGATAGCAAATGCTATTAGAAGCTGTCAGATGAGTAGGGCCCTACCAAATTCATGGCCATGAAAAACATGACACGGACCATGAAGTCAGGTCGCCCTCTGAAATCTGGTCTTTTGCGTGTTTTACTGTAAACTGTACATATTTTACAGGGGAGATCAGTGTTTCTCAAATTGGGGGTCCTCATCCAAAAGGGAGTTGCAGGGGGAATCGCAAGGTCATTTTAGGGGCGGGGTGGGGTCACAGTATTGCCACCCTTACTTCTGCGCTGCTTCAGAGCTGGGTGGTCAGCAAGAGGCGGCTGCTGGCCAGAAGCCCAGCTCTGAAGACAGCACCCCAGCAGTAGCAGCAGCGCTGAAGTAAGGGTGGCAATACCAGACCAGGCCATCCTTATTTCTGCGCTGCTGCTGGCGGCAGCGCTGCCTTCAGAGCTGGGCTTCTGGCCAGCAGCTGCCACTCTCCAGCTGCCCAGCTCTGAATGCTACACTGCTGCCAGCACCAGTGCAGAAGTAAGGGTAGCAGTACTGCAATCCCCCCTACAATAATCTCACGACACCCCCTCCCCACCCCGCCGCACACACAACTCCTTTTTGGGTCAGAATCCCTATAATTGCACCACCATGAAATTTCAGATTTAAATCGCTGAAATCATGAAATTTACAATTTTTAAAAATCCTATGACCGTGAAATTGGTAGAGCTCTCCAGAGGAGACAGCATGATGAAGAGGACAAGTATTTCTACAGGAGAGAAGAACAGGGGACTATGGTGGTGAAGATCTTTTGGGAGTCCATTTTCCAGGTGCAAGATGAATGATCAGTGCCAAACAAAAAGTATAGGAGGAAAAATGACCAGTATACATCAAACTCATGTGGGAATACAATTCTGAATGGAGCTGTGCACTGCTTACATAAATACCTTTCCTCATGGCCCAGCCAATGTGTATTCTTCACTGAAACTCACCCTTAGAGCTGGGCAGAGAATAGTTTTCCCATTCTGTGTAAATTTTTGAGACTTTGAAAATTTTTCCCATCCTGAATCAGCACAACTTGTAAATGTCAGATTTCTGCAAACTGAAAAAAAAATAAATAAAAAGCCCATCTGTTTGGTCAATCAAAATATTTTGTTTCAATAATTTCTAAATGTTTCCCTTCAGTTTTGAGCTTTCTTTCTTAACTCTTATCAGCTTAAGTTTCAAAAAGAAATGGAGTTCTGAACTAGAATTTTTCATTTAAAAAATGTTGAAATGAGATGTTTTGACAATTTCAAAGGTTTTTTTCCCCAATTTTATTTTGGGGAAAAATTTGTAGAAGCAAATCTTCTCCCACAAAAAGTGTTGGTTTTGACAAGTCAAAAATTCTCAAACAGCTGTATTCACCCTATATTACCTTGACACTGCCCTCTGCCAAGTGACCTGTTCCTTCTTGAGGAGGGTGGCATACACCAGCTCTATGCCATTCTGTGCTGAGTTGCTCATCACTGGACTGTCTACGTTGCATTGCTGCAGCTCCACTGCTGCAAACTCTCTAGTTTAGCCCTAGTCCAAAATGGGATCACATCCTAACAGAGGTTTTCCAGTGGAACATTTCTTACAACTAATTGCACAGACAACCAGCGATTAAAAAAATTGTGTGTATGGATGAGAGTAACGGCGGGGGCGGGCTGGAGGGGGGCTTGTGTGTCACAGGCCTATGTTAAAATAATAACAAAATTGAACTGGATTGTTGAGAGATGCAGGGTCTTACCAAAGCTGTTGCTCCAAAATATAGTACCCTCCCCACCACAAAAAAAGAAAACAAAACATTTTTTCACCCCACTTGGGGCACTGCAGACAACTTTCCCTCCCATCCACGAGCACATAACATCCCTTTAGTAACAGCATGCTCATTGAGAACACTCTCTGCAGCCCTGTCTACATGACCCCAAGGCGTGAGGACGCGAGGTAAGTTGACCTAAGATACGTCGACTTCAGCTACACTATTCTTGTAGCTGAAGATGCGTATCTTAGATTGACACCCACCCCCACCCAGTGTAGACCAGGGCTATGTGTCTGATAATTCTATTCTTTACTATAGTTTCTACCAAATTGCCTGGTACTAAAGTTAGGCTCACTGATCTGTAATCGCCAGGATTTCCTTTGGAGCCTGTAGCCAATGATTTTAGTTTATTGTTCATTTACTTTGTGTTGTTATGATTAACTAACATGTTATGTCATATTTAATCATTTGTATGCTAAATAGAGTTAAACTATAGGCTTATAGAAGTATACAATTGATCAGTAGTTAGAAGGGATAATTATGTATTAGGTATCTAAGTAAATAGGCCTGAAATGCAAGACCTACAGGCTGAAGACTGTAAGATTTTAGCTTAGCCATTCTAGGCCATAGACTTAAGAAATGCTTGACATAAGTAAGGGACAAAAGAATGATCCTATGCCACAGAATTATGGGAAAATATGTATTAATAGGTGATATTGTGAAAAATTAACAGTAAGAGTAATTTTTTGCTTACAAGATACTCGGGAGGCACATTTTTCTAACAATTGCTCTAGCTGCAGCGTGCATGATGTGCTAATGAGGTATACTCAGAATCACATTATAAAAAGACAAGTTCATTTTCCTAGTTTAGTCTCTTTTACAGATTCTAATCAACTGTCAGACATAGTTAAGAAACAGTGTAAATTTTCACTACAAAATTTTTTTTTTTTCTCCTGATAATGGCCCATCCAAAATTTAACAGCCTCTTAGAATTGGTATGGTAATTTACAACCTTTTTTTTTGCTTTCTGTGTGTATTATTTCTGTTTCTTCCATTCTATGCTTCCGATGAAGTGGGCTATAGCCCACGAAAGCTTATGCTCAAATAAACTGGTTAGTTTCTAAGGTGCTACAAGTATTCTTCATTTTCATTATAAAAAGAGGGTGTCCAGATTAGGAAACTGTCCCTCTACTGATGATCAATATCATGAGAAACTCATTAGACCCTAATGTCAGAGGGGTAGCTGTGTGTGTCTGGAATTGCAGAAGTGACAAAGGGTCCTGTGGCACCTTAGAGACTAACTAAAATATTAGAGCATAAGCTTTTGTGGGCTAATACCCACTTCATCGGATGCATGCAGTGGAAGTATCCAGGGGCAGGTATAAATAGGTAGGCAAGAACCAGGTGGGAGATAACAGGGTTAGTCCAATGAGGCTAGACCCTAACACTATTAGACCCTAACACTATCTAGGAGGATGTGAGTATAGTTATATTTATAACTTGTGTATAAGTCTTTATAGAATTTCAGTATGCTTAGGTAATCATGACCTTAACTGTAACTTGAATAAAACTTGTAAAACAGACTAGACCTTGTACTTGTGAATGTATGTTCGGCCACTACCCTTGGTCTTTATGTGCTCCTAGACACTCTAAATCTGACACAAGTGGGGACTTTCACTCTGCTAAGCTTGAAACTGTAACCACTGACGAGCTGAACCCGCGATGGTGTAATACCACATTACAAAATTCACTTTAAAAAAAATGAAAGGCTACAAGCCCTTTTTAAAAATTGGCATTACATTAGCTACTTTCCAGTCATCTGGTACAGAGGCTGATTTCCATAACAGGTTACATAACACAGTTAGTAGTTCTACAATTTTATGTTTGAGTTCCTTTAGAATTCTTGGGTGAATACCATCTGGTCCTGGTGACTTAGTGCTGTTTCATTCATCAGTTTGTTCGAAAGCCTCTTCTCTTGACTTCACTGCTAAAAAGATGTCTGTTTATTTTACCTGTGGGTAGCTATTGCACACAAGTTATCCTGAGGTGAAAAAAACAGTAAAGAGAAGATATTTAAATTTTATCCTGAGGTAAACTAGGTGAGGTTGATACTATGTATCCCTGCCCACTTGTGGCTGATCTTGCCTCATGTCATTTACCTTTCAATAAAAGAAAAATGACTTGTATTCACTGTGATTTTTACCTCAGGATAGCTCATGCATTGTGCTAGTTACCTTGAGGTAAAACCACCATACCTGGTCTTAGCAGTAAATACAAGGCCTAAAAGTAAACTGCATGATACTCAGTTGATTTATATCAGAAAGGTAATGGGCTGAGGCTCCTCTCCTGTGACTTGAATGTGTGTTTCCAGAAGATATTTCAAAAGCGGGGTGAAATCCTTGGCCTCACTGACTTCAGTTTTGCTGCTGACTCCAACAGAGGCCAGGGTTTTATGCCTGGTGTTTATCCCCTTTAGATAGTGAAGAAATGAATGTCACCTTCTATGAGTTATCTGAACATTATGTTGTTTAATCGGTGGTCTTAAAAGGCTTAGGCCGAAGCCTGCTTCCTTTGAAACCAGTGGGGATTTTGCCATTAGTGTCAATGGGACTAGGCCCCAAGACTGAGGTGTTTAGTACCTTTCTCACTGGCCTTCCTGATCACTTCCTACTAGTATAACTATGTTGATAAAAATCACAAATTTAACCTAAATAGGTATACTGGTACAAAGTCTGTTTAGAGAGAAGAGAAAAATAGAGAAGGTAGATATTTGCAACATCTTTTTATAGGGCCCATGTGAGCCATGCATCCTGTTGATTTTTCTCTCGCTGCAGAGCTGTGTGCTTGTCTGCATAACTGAGTAAGGGTATGTGTAGGAAGAGCCTGACAATCCAGCGGTCCTTTATTCCAATCAGTTCAGAAAAGAAATCAGAGCATTTTGCTGCTTTTTTCCCCTCTTTTTTTCTTTTCAGTATCACCCCATTGCTGGAACAGATAGCACCGTATATGTAGGGCCCGTCATTTTCGTTTTTTATTTTAATTTTTCCTGGGAATTTATCAATGTTTATTATTACAACAACAAAAACAGCTGAAAATCGGTGCAACAACTGTTAATATTTTTTCTGGGTAAATATCGGGGTTTATTCTGGTGGACAGAAAGACAGATTTTTATTTTCATCCCATTTTAGTGTGTCAAATCTTTAAACTGTTATCTGCTAGCGGCTTGAAATGGTTACGAGGTAGGTGTGAGATTCATCAGTATGTTCAGATGGGAAAGCACTTCAGAGCTTGCTTGCATGCATGTTTGTTTATTGTATGTATCTTCTAGACTAATAAATGGCCTTACTTCAACAGGAAGCTTTACCCATACACACACTGATGTATTATCAGAATACATATATTTCATGCAATGTATTGCATTTTCCTAATAAAACAAGTTATTTTTATATATTTGAATGATACAAAAGTAGAGTGATTGAAAAAAAATACTTTTTATAAAACCTAGGGTTTTTTTTGGTAAAAATCAGTTTAAACTGAAAACGAAGGGGCGTATATATAAGATACACACTCTCCCATAAGGCCTTTTCTAGAGAGCTATTCATTATTATTACTAGCGCTTATTACTGTTTATTTTATCATTATTATTATTAGAGCTAGTTGTAAAATAGCAAACTTTTTTTTCTGCAAAATCCCTGCATAATCTTGAAATTTTGAAATTTCTCAACCAGCTGTAATAACCCTTATTATTTTTATTATTTATGTTGCACTAGGTGCGTTCTAAGCATGTAAAGGAAGTAAAAGGCAAGGTCCTTCCATCAAAATACCTACAATCTAAGGTTTGCAAACCTTTCTCTAACCCACTAGTCAGTGTGCCATTCTGTATCTGATAAATCTACAGTGAGACATTGCGACAGCCCCCATATCTAGAGCCTGGCTCTTTAGCAGAAGGAGTCCATGCTTTTAGCTCTAGAAGCCCCAGTTTAATCCCCAGTATAGGCCAAAATGACAGTTTTTGCACGTGCTTAATTTATGTACGTGAGTAGTAGGTCCACACACAGGTAGTTCCATGTGCATAAACTTAAGCATATGACGTGTAATTATTTGCATGATCTGGGCCTAATTGTTTTGTTAAGACAAATGTCTTCTCTGAGAACAGAGCTTAGGACCTTTGGATTACAAGACTGGCCTGTAGTCTATTATGTTGAGAAAGCTCTAAAACTACTTTCAACTAAGATCCTCTAGAAAGCCTGAGGTGACCGTACCCAGATTTGTATATCTAGAGGCCAGACATTCTCAGTGACAGCCGCTGCTCTGGAATTTTCCCTTCCCTTGATCCAGCAGGTCATGAGTCTGTTGACCTCAGGACTCACTAAAATAGCAAGGCCCGTCTGATTACCTAATACTTTCCCCATGTGGTTTGAGTGGGTGGGGTGGGAAGAGGCCGGAGAAATGCTGGTAAACCTTGTGAATACAGGTGATTCTCTTCTCCATTACATTGAATGGGGAATACTGGGCATTGGGAGTGAGGCTGACACTGAAGGGGAGAAGGGGATGGGGCAAACAGCCCAGGCTCAAAACATGGAATTCAGATGACAGCACTGGTGTCTATGGTGACCAGACAGCAAGTGTGAAAAATCGAGGCAGGGGTGAGGGGTAATAGGAGCCTGTATAAGAAGAAGACGCCAAAATCAAGACTGTCCCTATAAAATTGGGTCACCCTACTGGTGTCCAAGGGGCTGTGAAGATCTGAGGCGGTGGAAAGGACACCCCATCTGGATCTAATCACCCCACATGTGCTAATGCTGTGGATGCCCATGGCTTCTATAGGGGCCAAGTAGCTGCTGCTCATGCCCCAGAAATCCTTCCTCTACTGAGCCTAGATGAGGCCCACTCAGGGGCATGAGTCCCTGGGCATTCCTTGGCTCTTTCCACTTCCTGATGGGTGAATCTCTGGTTCTGCTGAACCAGGATCTGATTCTTTACCGGAGCCAGCATGGCTGGGGAGGGACGAGGGGGCAGCTGAGGGGGTGTTGCAAGGGTCCCGATCAGCTTCAGAGCTGTGAGTGGACCTCCGTCCGGGCCGCAGGCCTAGCTCTTGCTAGGGGTGATTCTCTGGCTCTGGGCAAGCCTTTCTCCCTGAGCCCATGTGGCGGAGACGGGTACCCTCCTGTGAGTAGCGGGTTCCATCTTCTTTCATCTACGGATGGGGAGAAGGGATCTAGCTGGGCATCCCCCCTTTGGGCACCAGCTACTTCCATCCTCTGCCCAATCCCACCCTCTCTCCAGCGGCATCTTTCCCTGCACCGAAGCAGCGGTGGAGCCTGTCTGGTCCCCGCTCCTGCCTAGGGTGGCTGAAAGAAGCAGAGGATGCTGCACCCCCTCCCTGAGCCCGGCGCCCTTCCTGGAAGTGCTTTGGCAAGTCGCTGCTCCCCGGATGAAACCCCTCTGCAGGGTCCTGTGCAATGCACCCCCCACCCCATTTCCTTCTAAACTCCTCTGCCTCTTCACTCCCCCCTGGTCCCTGCAGCTGCCAGGCTCTGGTCCCTCCATCCTTGTCGCTCGCGGGCAGCATCCGCGGGGCAGCAGGGAGGGGGCTGGGGGAAAGGTGGGGGAGGAGGAGAGAGAAGAGTTGGGCGCAGGGAACCTGCTTTGGATAAACCCCGCCCACCCCTCCTTCTCATTCGCCCCCTCCTTGCATATTAATAAGGCTAACCCAAGGGGCGGGGCTTGGCTCAGTGCCCTCCCCCGTTTTCCTTTTCTGGGGGATCTGTGTGGAGCTGGGAGGGGGAAGTGTGTGTGTGTGCGGGGGGCGGGGGGGTTGTTGCATGTCTCCGCAGGACCGGCCCCCCTCTTTGCAGCGCATTGTCTGGGCACGAGACTCAGCCCCGGGGTGGGCGCAGGCTGGCCGGGGCTCGCGGGCGGTGCAGCCGATCCAGCCTCCCCCCCCCCCCGCCCCTCCCAGCGCCAATGCATGATTAACTAAAATAATAATCATCAAAGTTTGCAGCCCCCTCCCCCGCCTCCCCGCTTTCCTCCCCGGCGACTTAGCCATGGGAAATTCCTTCACGGCACAGCTCGCGCCCGTGCCCTGTGCGAGGGCAGCGTGCAGACGCGAGGCAGCGCCCGGAGGACCAGGGATGGATGGTTAAGTCCTGCGGGAGAAATCAGACCGCGTGTGCGTGTGTGTGTGAAGGGGCAGCCGAGCTCAGCTGCCTCCGGTCCATTGCATCTCTGGGATTGCGCCTTGAGCCAAGCAGATCGCGACGGCAATTGCCTTCAGCCGCCCCCCGGGGCGGGGAGCCTCGCTCACCTGGGAAGGTGAAGGATGCATCGCCAATACTGGGACGGATCCTTGCTGCAGGGGTAAGCTCTGGGCCCTCTTCGGGGGCGCAATGTACTGGGCTTGCAGGGATTTTGCTCCTCTGGCTTGCTGGGGGTCTCACGGCTTAGCTGGAGACTGGGAGGCAGGGGGAGCTCCCCGGGTCATGCTCTAGACGCACCCCTGACTCGACAAAGTCGGTGCCTTTACTGTGGTCCGCGAGAGGAACAGGGGTGCGGGAAGGGAAGCGGGCATCTGGGTTGGGTTGTGTTGCGTCCCCAGTTCCTGGATGGGAACCGCACACAGGCGTCTTTCTGCCTCCAGCAACCACTGCATGCGGCTGGGAGGGGAGGGTGGTTTGTTTATTTCTCTCTTTAAAAACAAACACCCGGGGACAGGCGAACGTGTTGTTGGTATGGGGATCACGTCTGGTTTTAATGCAATATGGCTGGTAAATAAACCCCCTGATTGCTAACAGATCCAGGGCTGCGATGGGTGTTTTTTCTGGCTCCACGCTCCCTTGCCCGGTTCTGCATCTTCATTCACCTGCCGCAGCAACTCTGATTCGCCCTGCTACCAATGCACCAAAAGCGTTAGCGAGACTTCTCTGGTTTTACTAGGAAGTAGTAACTAAAATCTCTATTCTTGCACTGTCCTCTGTGTGTGTGTGCGAGCGGGGGGACGGAGGGAGCTGTCTCTTATCCGTCTTTTAACAGCTTGTTCCAACATTTCCATCTCTATGCAAAGCACATGAAAGTCAGAGCTAACAAACAGGGACTTCTCATCTTACTAATGTGCTGTGAACCTACCGTGTGCAGTGTTTGGGGCTGGGGTTGTATTGGAATCTCATGGTTTACACCAACAGCAGAGAATACTTAATGGATGGCGATATAGCTGTAGTCTCAGGAGAGGGGTGTAAGATTCTTTTTTAGTTACATGTTGATATTTGTGGCCTGATTCTCATCTCACTAGGGTGTGTACATGTGGAGGAACTCCTCTGAGGACAGTGGATTTCCTCTGGGCTTAAACTGGGCTGAGAACAGAATCTGGCCCTTCGCTTGCAAAACATGTGGCAGTATCATTGCAGATAAAACCACCAGATACAAATCAATTCAGACACAGTCAAATTGTAAATACCTTTATAAGATTTGAATATCCTCCGGGATTGTTTAAACAAGGCATACGTTGTACAGGTATACCCATCTACAAATTGATTGAAGCAGGTTATTTTAAATCTGACAAAGTACACATAAATGGATTTTTTTTTGTTACTCTATTTAGATTCACCTCTGTCTCTCTTCTGCATTCCTATACCTCATAGGCTGGATAAAATTGGGGAAAGAATTAATGGGAACATAATTGTATAAAAAATAAATGCGTGCTCGCTGTATATTATTACTGTCAGCTGATCAAAAGGGTGAACTCCTTAACCTGATATAGCTATAAATACACAGAGAGACTAGTTTTGATAGGTTTTCGTGTTCATATAATGCAAAAATTCACTGCTGGCAGCTCTGTCTTCAAAGAAGTTTCCCAGTGGATGGACATAACAAAACAGATACATTCTGATGAACTGAAGGTCATTTGATGTAATAATTTGTAGATTCTAAAGCCATAAGGGATCATTGTGATACTGACCACTTGTATAACACAGGTTGTAGAACTTCCCCAAAATAATTCCTAGAGCGATATTTTAGAAAAATATCCCAACCTGCTTTTAAAATGATCAGTGATGGAGAATTCACCATGACCCTTAGTAAATTGTTCCAATGCTTAATTACTCTCACCATTAAAAATTTATAACTTATTTCAGATTGAGTTTGTCTAGCTTCAACTTCCAGCCATTGGACTGGCTAATACATTTTGGTGCTAGTCTGAAGAGTCTATTATTAAGTATTTGTTCCCCATGTGAGACTGTAATCAAGTCACCCTTTAAATTTCTCTTTGTTAAGATACATAGATTATAAAGCATTTTTTCTAATCATATAATCATTCTCACAGCTCTTCTCTGAACCCTCTCCAACTGACCAACATCTTGCAATCTTGAATTAGGGGCATGATAATGAGATGTGGACTGAAATTTTTCTATCCGTATCTTAGCTACCGTTCAGTTTCTTTCTCTGTTTGGCTGAGGGCAGCAATTGTTGTTGTATTGAAACTGAAGGTCAAATAGAATTGATCTGTTTTCACTGGCAATCGCTTTTGAGGACATGGCGTGGAAGGCTTTTTGTTTTGTTTATTAACGTGACCGCGTGCATTCTTTAAATGTGTCGCAGTGAGCTGGATTGCTGCTTGAACTGAACAGACAGAACACTCCTCGGTTTCTTGGCTAAGCAGAAGGAAAACCTGCTGGTCCATTTGATTTCTCTTGGAATAGGGCTGTTCTGTAAATAACGGAACACACAGTGTCTAATCAGGCTCTGATGTTCCATCATTCCTTGACAACACAGCACCTAGAGTGTACCTTTTTCCTCCTGCATTTAATGTCTGCTGTTTGCATTAGAGATTAACAGCCCACATAGCCATCTAGAAGTGTTCTACTCTGCACATACTGGAGGGTGTAAACACCAAGGCTGGAGAGGAATTGTTTAGGATGCCACCAGGGCGAATAATTAGAAGGATTGGGGTGACATTAAAATTAGGAACATTTACATGAAAAGTGATGGGGAATCTTCCAAACAGCGAGATCTCTTAGATTGTGGAATATTCTATTGGCCACTTTCAGCCCCTGGTTCCTGACTGCTTTCTTGGTATTCAGGCTTTTCTCATCCCAGCTCATGGCAGCCAGCATTCTGGGGACAGTGTTTTGGGTTTGGTTTTCCCGTGCCTCTGCCTTTGATCATTTGTTCCAGCAAAGGACCTGATCCCACCTCCTCTGAATACAGAGGTTTGGGTTGTTTTTTAAATTCCCTCTGAGCGCTTAGCACAAAGTAAGTCTAACTCCAAAACAATCTTTTAATAAAACCTGGTTCTTCAAATTAAGGACCACAGAAAAGTCAAAGAAAATCCAAGGCAGGTAATGTACTGTACAGGAACTCCTCACTTAACGTTGTAGCTGTGTTCCTGAAAAATGTGACTTTAAGTGAAACGATGTTAAGCGAATCCAATTTCCCCATAAGAATTAATGTAAATGGAGGAGGGGGGAGTTTCAGGGAAATTTTTTTTCCCCAGGCAAAAGACTGTATATATATGTGTATATATACACACACATACACAGTGTATGTTTAAAACAAACAATTTAATACTGGTATACAGTGATGATGATTGTGAAGCTTGGCTGAGGTGGAGGAGTCAGAGGGTGGGATATTTCCCACGGAATGCCTTACTGCTAAATGATGAACTAGCAATTGGCCAAGCCCTCAAGGGTTAACTCTCACACTTTACAAGGCAGCAGGAAAGGAGGGAGGGCAGACAGAGACAGAGACACATACCCTTTGTGTGTTTGAGAGACAGAGATGCACATTTCCCATTTAAGTATGAAGAGTGGGGTCAGAAGTACACTGCCTTATTAATTAGATCAGCAAGCTGAGACCTGACTATAGCTGCAGCTGTTGCCGACTGCAGCTGGAACTGTTGCCTAAGGCAGCAGCTCCCTCCATCCATGTGTCCCCCCTATTCTATGGAAGATGGTGTAAGCGGGGTGCAGGAGCACGGGGGAGGGGTCACCCTGACATTAGCCCCCCTCTTCTTCCCCTCCCCCCCAAAGCAAGCAGGAGTCTTGAGGAGCAGCTCCAAGGCAGAGGGCAGGAGCAGCACATGGCAGTGAGGGGAGGGACATCCGAACTGCTGGCAATTAATAGTCTGCTGGGCAACTGCTGCACAGGGAACTTAGGGGAATGGGGAGCTCATAGGCGGGTTGCTGGTCCACCCTGGTTCCACCCACCCACCAGCTAGCTGCAACAGGCTACTCTTTCTGCAAGCAGTGGACAAAGCAGGTGGCTGCCAAATGACGTCAGAAGGAAGCATTGCACAACTTTAAATGAGCATGTTCCCTAATTGATCAGCAAGTGAACAATAAAACAATGTTAACTGGGATGATTTTAAGTGTAATTCTTATCTGATATAAAATTTAGATGGAAGTCTTGCTAAGAGCAGGTCAGATCTTACAGTTACTACTGATTTAAGCCATTGTGCATTCAGTGGGGTAGATCCTCGTTGGTGTAAATCAGTGTAGCTCCATAGACTTCACTTTCTTGGATTCATACCAGCTGAAGATATGGTCCCTAGAGTTCATGGGTGACAAATCATTTCTGTTTGACCTTAAAGTCAGCCAGGAGTATTCTCCCAACGGCTTATGCCCCTGTGTTTTTACTGCCTGTGCCCCTTTGGTGTTTAAATCTGAACATCCCCATTATCATTTTAGGCATGAAGAGTCCGATTCTCTTCCTGATCCGATGCCCATTGACATCTCACTAGGAATGGAGTGATCTTTTATCCCAGGGCAAATCTGGAGCAACGACACCACTGAAGTCAGTGCCGTCACACCAGTGTGTGGTCTGTTTCTCCTTGTCCTTATCTCACTTTTAAAGTCATCCTTTGTGGCAAAATACAGGTGTAAGTGCTGGAATTAGGGATGTTGGGGGTACTGTCGCCCCCCATGGCTTGAAGTCGTAATAACAACCCAAATACATGGTTTCCACCTTCAGCATCCTCACTACAAAAATTGTTCCAGCAACCCTGCATATAGGCAAGGACAGTCGCCACACCACTGAGTAAATTTATTACTCTGCGTTCCTTAATTCTGCCTGACCTTTATTCCTGATATTTAATGAAGCTCAGCATCCCCTGAGAGAGCTTCCTAATTCCCTCTTAGTTTAACTTGAAGCACTTCAAAGGAATCCTTTGAACCTGACTGTTTGGTAGCTGTATGTGACACATACTAGACATGACCCTTTGGATGCCAGTTAGACCTGACTGGGAAAATGAAGGGGGTAAGAAATTCATACATTTTTGGCAGATTTTTCACCTTTTTCTGTTTTCTTGTTTGTTTTTTGTTGAGTCGTTATCTGATGAGCTCTAATAAATTATGCTAGCTCGCTTTATGAAATCTCTCAGCTGTCCTTGCTTGAACATTTACATTATGGCAAAATTTAAACCCTCCAGAAACACTTTTAAAGTTACTGGGGGCCAGATTCCCAAGCCCTTAATCATGTGCTGTAATACCTTCAACATGTATGTGGGTGAGGCTAGTTGGAGAAACAAGGCGATCGGAATCAGCACCATATGTTTTTAATAATTCCAATATATATCTCACCAACGGGAGTTGGATTGTCCCATCTCCCAAAGGATGGTGTGGAAGCCTTTTCTTCAAGACAGTTGGAACTAGAATGGATAATGTGCTGGCGAATATAACGTGGGAAACAATCATACACTGATACACGGATGGAGCTAATAGTACCCTTCCAGCGTTTAGCTGCTCTGAGTCTGTGATAATAGTACTAAGTTATTCTAATACAGTTGCCTTCTCAGGGTGAGCTAGTCAGTCTTTAGAATCTTAGTTTCTCCACTCAAAAGCCAGATTATTGCTTTGCAAATCCACGTGACAACCATATTACCACTTAATTTCAGTGATACCATTTGCACCACCGTGGGTAAGTGTGTGCCAATTTTACCACTATAATTTTTTTTTAAGAAAAAATTATGAATCTCAGTTGAAAGTAGTCAGACATGGTGTTATTTTACAAAATACATTTTTTAAAAAATGCTTTACATGATATTACTTTAGGGTGCATTTAAAAACATTTTAGAAAGTGTGAAAACATCTATTTAAAACAGGTGATTTTATAAATGTGTGTTTCAAAAAATCCTAACAAATCTAGATTGTTCATATAATTCTTATACTTTTTCCTTATGACAGAAATGAAATGGATTAACTCATAACATTGCTTAATTATTTTTGGTGTGTATTTAAATTAATCATTTTGGAAATGTTAAGGTTTAAAAGTTTCCCATTGCACAGTACTAATTCTGACATAGATATTTAAAATTTATCTGTCCGTTGTTGTTAATAATACCTGGCTCTTATATGCGGCTTTTGATCAATAGGCCTGTAAGGACTTTAAAAAGGAGGTCAATAGCATTATTCCCTTTTTACAGACGGGGAAACTGAGGCCAGGGGTGGCGAAGTGACTTGCCCAAAGTTCACCCAGCTGGCCAATCACAGAGCTGGAACTAGAACTGAGGTCTCCTGAGGTCCAATGCAGTGCTCTAATCATTATGAAATGACAATCACAGTAGCATATTGGTACCACTTTGAGATCTCTGGATGAAAGACTCTCAGTCTCTGGAAATTAGCTGATCATTATAATGTACTGCCTGTTATTTATAGGCTCTGGTAAATGTTGAATGGGACTGACGGAGAGTGGGAAAAGCCCTCCTGTTTTATATACATACTGTCACATGATTTAAAAATAAAACATGGAATGGATTTTTATTTTTCAGTGCTCTGATTCAGGGCCCAGTTCTGCCACCCATCCTCTCCCGGAGGAGTACATGACTCTGCCAGCTGCCTTATTGATATCAAAAGGAAGAAGGTACTCCTCAGTCTGAGTAAGGGTGCCAGAATAGGGCCCCGGTTCATTCAGTCTGAGCTAAATTTTGTCATTAGGCAGAGCCCTGAACAAGGAGAGGTGCTTAAATTGCCCCAGTCCAGAGGTGAAATCTTGGCCCTGTTGACTTCAGTGGGGCCCTGATTTCAGCACAGGAGCTGTAGCGGAGGCAATGTGCCTTGGCAACACCTCTCTGGGCCACATTCCATTGCGTCCCCTTTGCCCCAGAGTGAGGTAGTAACTTGCTGGTGGCCTATACCAGCAGCAAATCACAAGCCATCCTTAGGCTTGTGTTAGCGTGGAGGATTGGGGAGAGCTCTGCCTTTCTCCGATCCTGTTCCTCAAATTAGCCAATAAGAAGCAGAATAAATCTGTGTCCAGCCACTGTGGTGGATTTGCTAGCTGGAATTGGTGTGTGTTGTTTTGCGACTGGGTGGGCAGCATGTGTTACTTCTGTCAGCCTGGGAGCACATTCCTGCATGTCCTCCACAAAGGGGTTCCTTGTCTTCCTGTGTTTTTGTTTATGTGTCGTCTTGTGGAACTGACTCTCGGGAGTGGTTATAACACCTGGATTTGGTGTGGATGGGCCGTCCGATTCCTTTGCCAGGTTATCCTCTACCTTGTGTTAGAAATCTAAGGGTATGGTTACACTTACAAGATTATAGCGCTATAGGTTATAGCGGTCCCCTTATACAGGAATATGTATAGCGCTATTGTATGTCCACACTCAGATGTGCAAGCGGTATAGCATGGCCACATTTGGGGCACTTAATGCGGCATTAAGAGCAGCGCATTAGGGCAGGTATCCCAGCATTCAGCTGGGTGCAACGTGCTTTTTAAACGAGGGGGGTGAGGGGGGACGCGTTGTGTGTATGCGGAGGGAGAGAGACAGTGGTTTTTCCGTTCTTTTGAAAGCCTGTCAGTGAGCCTCCGTTCACAGAAGGCTTTGTTTTCACACAGGCTCCCTCCTTAAACATTTGCATTGCTTATCTGCCGAGTTAAGAAAGAAACTCTAAAGAGGTACTTCCGCATTCCTCCAGCCGAGTTCAAAACAAAGGGAAGACACGTCAATTGCCTTAAATGGCTCTAGGCATCTCCAGAGATTACTTGTAGCGCAGTGGGTGTCCACATTCTTGCTGTAGCGCTACAGCAGCTGTGCTACAGCCCTTATTCCCCATGCGGAGGTGGATTAATAATAGCGCTATAACTCAGCAGTTATAGCGCTCTACGTGCCTTGCCAGTGTGGACGGGGAGGAGGTTATAGCGCTCGTGGGGGCTTTATAGCGCTATAAAGTGCCAGTGTAACCATGGCCTAACACTCTCTCCCACCAGTAGCTGGTGGTAACTGGGTCATTGCTTCTGTAACATTTCTTCTGCTCTGCATTTCTGGCATATAGTTCATATGCAAATGCTTCAGGGTTAGATTCAAAGCTTGTTAAAAGTTGGGCAAGTATATATCAGTCCACAATGAAGCTCCAAAAATTGCTTATTATAGTTATTATTTGTATTACCATAGCACCCAGGAGCCCTGGTCCTGGGGTAACTGCAGTACAAACACAGAACAAAAAGACAGTCCCTTGCTCAAAAAGCTTTGAATCTAATTACCCGTCTTTGTAAAACGCTTTGAGATCTGAAGATGGAACTGCACAATGTGAGTATAAAGCATGATTGCTAGCTAAGTATTTTTTTTTTCCGGTGTGGTACGCAAGGCACGGTGATGTTCAGTGACTTGGCTGGAAGGTAGCATTTCCTACTGGGTTTAGACACAGGTTACAGAACCAGATAACCTAATTCTGGTCTTGAGTTTTATATTTAATTTGCAATGACTTCTCCTCACTTTTTCATCAACCTTTGGCTGTGTTATGAATGCAGGAATATCATGATGACCGAGGGAACATGCAGGTTTTGTTAGGTGTGCACAGAATGAGGCAGGGCTTCATGGGAGCCGTTGTTGGCTTTTCAAAATAGTCTGGAGATTTAATTGGATTTATGTAATATTTTAGAACTTTTCCTACACAAAAGAAAAAAAATGATTAACAAAACCTGTGAAATTCCAAAACAAAACAAAACAAAATTACTGAAATCACAATAATAAAAATATATAAACCCTCCTCAGCAATCTGTATGTCAGAGTTGAAGTTATTGTGTTGTGATGGAAAAATGCATTTATTTACACCAGATAAGAATGATGTTTGTTTTTATTTGGAAAGTGTAAGATTTGCAATGTCTTTAATAGCTAGTTTGCTTTCTTTAAACATTTGGGTTTTGCAAATGATGTGATAAATAACAACGGTTGTCACTTAGCAACCTTAACTGCTTTTATTGTTAGATGAAGTTTTAAATTTAGGGACACATACAAAATGAGGCATTCAAGTCTATAGTTAAATGCATATTTTATTTTTTATTGCCCTTTACTAAACCAAAATTAAGAGAATACTTACAGAATATATTGTGTTAAATGTTTACAGCTTCTGCAGCATGTACCAGATGAAGATCTAGCCGCTGTAGTTTCTGTGTTTTTTCTCTTACACACTAATAAACTGATTTCTCTCTGCCTTGTTCCTAGAGAAGACGTTTATAAAGAAGCTAGAACTAACACATGTAAAGACCGGGGTTAAAGTAAATAGAAATTACTCATTTCCTGTATGGGGAGATTTAAACCCTTGGAATTTTACCAGGAGTTTTATGGTTAGCTTAAGCTGGAGAGGGGAGGAGGGGAGAAGAAAGAGTATGAGAAATATCACAGATACTTAAGCTTTTAATGACTAATGAATGTGCCACAGTTGTCAAAGAAGCCTGGACTTCCATAGCTTGAATTCATGTACTTGAGTTGCATTAAGTTGGGCATTTGGGGAGTATTTTATGCTAGTGAATGAGCTAGTTAGTGGAGATGAGTTTATATCATGGGCGAGCCGCGGGAGGAAAAGTCATTGGCAAGAACAGCACTGAATAATTGCAGAGGAGAGAGCAGGGTGGAAGGTCGTCATTGCCTGTGCTGAAGATGCTGCTCTGCACCACTGGCTCTGGAAAACTCTGCCTCACCTATAACTGCTTGTCCTCTCTTACTCCTGGTCTTGCTTCCCACACTTTCCCCCAGCTTCGTCCCTGTCCGCTCCGCTTGTGCTCTTCTACCCTCTTGTCTTCTTCTGCATGGAAGGCCATATATCACAGGTGCCGATTCCAGGGGTGTTCCGGGGCTCAAGCACTGACCAAAACATAATAGGGGGTGCTCAGCACCCGCAGGGCTGGATTAATCTTTTGTAGGTCCTGTCTACTGACCCCTTGCTCCATCCCTTTCCACTCTGAGGCCCTATCCTCTCTTGGCCTCGCCCCTCACACCCTGCACCGAGGCCCCGCCCCCACTCAGTCTCTTCCCCATGAGGCCCTTACCTGTGTTGTGCCTCGAGGCTCTGCCCCCGCTTGACCTCTTCCCCCTGAGGCCCCGCCTGAAGCTCATAAGGGGAAGGGGGAAGGAGCAGAGAGGACCACCCACCGGGAAAAACCAAAAGTCAGCGCGTGTTCTATACATATACCATTTTCCTTCCATCAGTGCCATCACTGTGAAAAATGGTAGAGCTCCGAAAGGGGGCAAATTTAGCAAAACAAAAGCACTCTTATCGTTTCTGTTCCAGTAGCACCTAGCAGCCGCCATTCAGATCAGGGCGTCATTGTGCTAGGCACTGTACATACACATTAGAAGAAGCAGCCTCTGCTCCCGAGACATTATGTTCTAAGTAGACAGGGCAGATAAACGGGCAGGAAAAGGAATGATTACTATCCCCATTTTATGGGTGAGGAACTGAGGAACTGTATGCAATTTTCCTCAGGACATACAGGGAGTCTGTGGCAACGCTAAGATGATCCTGGATCTGTTAAGGTCCAGTTCCAGCCATTGCCCATAAGACTGTACTTCCTCTCATTCTTATTCCTTCCCCCAAGTTTGTTGCATGTTACCTTTGTTTCAAGTTGTAGCCAATTATTTTAGTTATTATTCATTTATTGTGTGATGTTATGAATAATCGATATGTTATGCAATATATTCATTGTATGTTAATTAGAGTTAATTTGTAGGATTATAAAGGTATAAGATTGATCAGTGTTTAGAGGACCCAAGTATTGGACATAATTAAGACAAGCTGAAACACAAGGTTGAAACCTGCAAGACTTGTCTTGGAGACAAGAAATGATGACATAAATGTCCGGAATATAACCTGATGCCCTAAGATTATGGGAAAAGAGGTACCAACTGGTAAGAGTATGAAAAATTACCCAGAAGATTAATATGAGATCAGAAAAATACTGTAAAGGCGCATCTGTCTCCGACCTGTGTCTTTACTAGAGGATACAGGTTGTGCATCGATGCTGATGAAAATAAAGGGAACTTATACAGCTTGTAGAAAATTGGGGTCCCTGAAGTTTTCAGGACACGCAGACCAATAAGAGACAAGAGGGATGACACTTTTATGAACATGTGCAGAATGCAAGTGTAGACAGAATCACATTATAAAAAGGGGATGCACAGATCAGGAAAATTTCCAGACTCCAGCGGGACCCATCTCTCTACTGATGATCAAGCCATGAGAGACCCATGAGACCCTAACACTATGGTTAAAGATATGAGTATAACTACATTTGTAACTTGTGCATAGGCCTGAATAGAATTTCTGCCCCTCTCATCTTTGTGTATCGGTATACAGACATTCCTCCTCTCACACAATACCTTCTCTGCTGGTTCTCAGTTGCTGTTTCATTCTTTTCCCATATCAGTATTCAGTGCTGGACTTGAGGAAGAAATATCTGGCTTTCTCTCTTCACAATAGTAAAGAGAAAATATAATCATAAAAATATTTCCTTTCTGAAATTTCACCTGCCTTTTGTGCGATTTCCAGGTTTGCCAGTAATCAATGAGCCTGGCAAATCATTTTCAGCATTGCTCCTGAAAGCTCCCTAAAATAGCCATCTCCATAATGCCCCAGCAAAGTAGTGATATCTCCTACTTTCATTTCATTCACCAAGCTTTCTGCACCGCTTTCCACAGGGTCCCCAAATAACCTTCCATCATTTCTTGTTTTCATGCGTTTTTCTGTAGCGTTTTTAATTTGTGTTCTCTTCATTCAGTGGGATTCAGCCCTTTTTTGCTAGCACCATGGCTTTGGCCAAACTTGCGATACACAGCTACGTGGTTGGCTGCCGTCTATTTTCATCCCTATATTTACAAAAGGCTCGTTAAGTTTCCACAACCATTTCTTCATCTTTTAAGCCACTAATGTGGGTGAGGGTGAATGATTGTCCAGGAAGTTCACTAATTATTGTAGCTCATTCTTGCTAAGATATTGTAGCTTCAAAAGAGCTCCTTTTGTTTTTGCTGTACATCTCAGCAAGCATTCTATCAATGTCCTTTGATTTTTTTATGCAGTCTTTTTAATTGGCTTGCCCATATAATTTATTATTTGTAATTACGGTAGCTCCTAGAGGTTGATATTTGTTAGGCACTGTACACCCATAGTAAGAGACAGTCGGAGACAATACAATCTAACTCAATGGTCCCCAAACTTTTTACCTCATGTCCCACCTTGCCCCATCTGTGTCCCCCTCTGCTCCCCGGAGCTGGGAGCAGGGTTTGCGGTTCCAGGAGTGGGGAATGTGGACGGGGTAAGGGCGCCGAGGTTGGGGCCACAGCTGAGGTTGGGGGCTGGGCTGAGAGTGGAGCCTCAGACAGCGGCTGAGGCTGGCAGCTGGGGTCCGGGGCCAGGAGCAAAACTGAGTGGCGCTCCCTCCCTGCCCCCTATGGGAGTTGGCTTGGGCCCCAGTCCTGCCCCCCACAAACATTCTTCTACCCCCCCACCTCTGAGGGAGGTGCCCCATAGCCTGGAGTCCTCTGATCTAAATAGACAAGACCGACAGTGGAGGGGGGAAATGAAGTATTACCACCTCCATTTTTACAGAGGGGTAAGTGAGACACAGAGAGGTTAAATGGCTTGTTCAAGGGGACTCCAAGGGAAGTTGGCAGCTGAGCTGAGACTTAAGCACATGTCTCCTGAGACCCAGTCCAAAGTCTTTACCACAATACGGTCCTTCCTCTTGTGAGTAGACCTTTATCGAAGACATATTTATAAAACTCCCAGAGTAGGATTTGCACATTTTAGGATAACTAAATAAAAGCAGTAGCAGCAGCAGCTCAACGGCAGCTCAAAGCATTTGCCCATGGTTCTGGTAGGTCCTGTCTTGGTCCCTTCTGCGGCCTCAGCCCCTGTCTTGCCCCGGTGCATGTAACACAGTTCTAAGCCTCCACTCCAATTCCTGACCTCTGACTTTGACCCTGACTCTTAGTTCTGGCATAAGACCTCTGACTCCAGTTCTAACCCTGGGCTCCAACTCCTGGCTCCTGACTTGGGCTGTGGTCCTTGACTCTGGCAACGGGTCACTGACTCCTGCTCTGACCACTAGACCTGACCACCCACCTCCTGGTCACATGACACTTCCCATCTGAGTTGGATAAAAACTGGCTAGGTAGAGAGTACTGGCTACTGGGTTCTATATAGCCATTTCCTGAGACATCCATCCTCCTAGGTCTGTTTTTATGCCTTAACCGCATGTGTTTCAATGTATAGCCTTTCCCTGAAGTTTTTGACAACCAAGATCTCTTTTTATGCTCTTAGTTTGAAGCTCTGGAAGTGGGAGGGTGTTGACATCTTCCAAAGAAGGTTTATTAGCTTGTTCATTCCCAATTACCGTTTATCATTTATCCCTTTTCAAGTTGCTGTTGAAAGAATGATTGGATTATAGTGACTTAGGTTGACCTAGGTTTTGGGGGGGACAGAGGGGGAGATAACCATATATGCTGCATATGTATCAGTGTGCATACATACATAGGGAGACAAACCATTCAGGTTTGGAATGCCTAGAGTTTAAAACGATTTGATTGCTTTTTCTTGACCACTTTTGTGAAGCTTTCAGTGATGGTGATTGTTGGTTTATTTTGCTTCCTCTAGCTCCCTTTTATTCCCAGTTCTTTGCACAAGTGGGGAATTGTTGGAAGGTGCTGCAGTGCCATGTCGGTGATCACAGTATAAGAGCAGTTGATTGCCGCCTGGATAGATGGATGTTGCATTCATAGATGGGCTGCCTGATGGTTATCGGTTTTTAGCAATTGACAGTGTGATCTGGCTGGGTACTTGGAGTGATTAGCTTTGGTTTTAGTCCCCTTTTAATATTGTGTTCTGTAGGCTGTGCAACAGGTTCCTTTATAAAGGGCCAGATTGCATCTGCAGTGTTATTGTAGCTGTGTTGGTCCCTGGATATGACCGAGACAAGATGGGTGAGATAATATCTTTTATTGGACCAGCTTCTGCAAGCAAGCTTCCCAGCTACAGAGAGCTGTTCTTCAGGTACTCCATGATCCTTGGACCAGGCCTCAAATGTGGGCCATTGCCTCGTACAATGGAGCCTAATTATCAATTTATTTTTTTTTAAAAAAAAAACCTTTCCTGTTTACTGTGTGTTAGATGTTAAAGAGTCCTTATTCCTTTCCAGAAGAGTTGAGCGTCGATGTCTGTGGCTAACATTCTGAGTCTGCCGCTCTGCAGCAGAATGTGTGCGGATTGGTTGACACCCTCTGCCTAGTAGCTGACTGCATTGTTGCGAGGTGAATAGTTGGCAAAATCATTTGGGATGAGAGATGCCATATGACTGGGAAATACTCTTATGTCAGAAAGTTACGGGCTAGAATGCAGTGGATGAATACTTTTTCTTAGCGTCCACGCAACGCGCCTTAGGTGGCACATAACCAAGATTTATCATGCAATTTGGTCTGTTGGTTGGGTCATTAGCTTCCCCTCTCAGGCCAGGTATTAACGGGGAGTGCAACGTAAACACTGATCCATGCCCCCCATGGATAATATAAATATACGATACAATAGTGCAGGTACCCAGATTTCCTTCTTCCTTAATCTCCCTAGATTTATGCATGCTGCTCTTTTGCTCTGGCAAAATAACCTGCTTCCTCTCTATCTCTGTGTAATGCAGCTGCTCATTGGGTATATTCCTTCCACTTGCCGGGGCTCTGCTGCCACCACCAAGCGTTACCCCAAGAACTAGGGGCAGGGCCTCTTGGAGCCCCCTCTCTTTCCAAAAATCCCTCCCAAGCCAATACCTCCCTCCCTGAGAAAAACCTCTCATTAATCTTGCTAGGTGCCTGATCTAGTGTGTCCTGATAGGGGGTTCTTAGGCAGGTGGCTTACGAACACTAACATGGAATAAGGCCTTTGGTAGATACAGTAGAAGAATTCTCCCAAGGTGAGCAATGTACCGCTTAGAAGTGGATTTGAAGAGAAGGTTGGCTGAATGTTTGAGAGCCTGTATACTGAACTTGTGAATCCCTAGGCAATGATTTCCTTAGGGACACTAACTACATGGAAGATTTTAGACTGAATTCTTCATGCCTCTTTTTAGTGGCTCGGAGGATGTATCCAGAAGGCAATTAAAGGGATGACTTACGTATTTCTCATCCTTCTCTTTTCTATAGCTCAGAGATCTATTTTAAGCGTAAACAAGCTATTTTCTTCAATGCTCCGAGCATTTCTCATGCATGGTGCAAATCTGCAAACTTAGGAGCTTTGGGCCCACTGGAAAGGTACCAAGCACCTTCTCGCAGGCTGCATCTACACGCTGGGGTAGGGGTGTGCATCCCCAGCTCAAAGTGCACCTGTTCAGAGTAAGCTCGAGGAGGACTGGTGTGAGCAAAGATAGCAGTGGAGCATGGATAGCATGGGCAGTGCCATCGGAGGTGTGGCTGAGCTGTCCCGAGTACAAAACTCACCTGAGAGCAGTGGGTACTGCCTCGGCTGTCATTGTCTGTGTGACTGTAGCTTCACCATAGACGCTGACTCCGTGGGTGCTCCAGGCTAGAGCATTCACAGGAAAAAAATGGTGGGTGCTGAGCACCGACCGGCAGCCCCTTGATCAGTTCTCTCCACCTCCCAACACCTCCCACTCGCCAGTGGGCCCCCCTGATCAGCACCTTCCCCTCCCTCCCCACGCCTCCCACCCACTGTGAACAGCTGTTTCATGGTGTTCAGGAGGCTCTGGGGAGGAGCGAGTATGAAGCACACTTGGGAGGGGGTGGCAGAACTGGGCGGGAAGAGTCGTGAAGGAGTGGAGAAGGGACAGGAAGAGGGATGGGGCATGGGTGGGATCTTCGGGGTAGGGGTAGAATGGGAGCAGGGCCTGCGGCAGAGCTGGGGTCAAGCACCCTTTGGCACTATGGAAAGTCGGTGCCTATAAGAGTCACTATTATTTATACGTGTGCTAGATCTCCTTGAGCTACTACAAGTGCATATCCATGAGAAGGGGCATCACGCCCCTGGCTCCAGAGTGTAGTCATAGGCTGCAATGGAAATTGAAAGTACCAGTACCTTTGAGGAGGTGCCTAGAAACTGGCAGGATCAGGCCCATAAGGAAGAGAACAGCAAAATGAGATGGAAATACAAATAACTAAAAAACTGTTGTAGAAGAAATTAACCCTGCTCTAGTTCAAGGTCTTCCAAGATTGCTTCTACACCCATGAAATAATGAGAAATTATATTAATAAATAACTTATCCAACTATCAGGATTGCCTCCCCACTCTGAACTCTAGGGTACAGATGTGGGGACCCGCATGATAAAAGAAATAACCCCCCAAGGTTATTTTATAGGCTTGGGTTAAAACTTCCCCAGGACACAAGTTTCTCCTGTGTCTGGAACAGTATGCTGCCACCACCAAGCGTTACCCCAAGAACTAGGGGCAGGGTCACTTGGAGCCCCCTCTCTTTCCAAAAATCCCCCCCAAACCAATACCTCCCTCCCTGGGAAAGTTTGAGAAAAACCTCTCATTAATCCTGCTAGGTGCCTGATCCAAAAGCCTGAATCTTACACAATGGAAAATAAAGCAGTCAAATTCTTAAAAGAAAGATTTTAATTAAAGGAAAAAAAGAAAGAAACAAATCCCATATGAAAATCAGTGGAAAATCACTTACAATCACAAAAAAGAATCAAAGAAAAAAAGCCACACCACAGAGGCATCCCTCTCTGTTGAGTTTCAAAGTTACAGAGAAAACACAGGGATATTTCCCTAAAAACCTGAGAAATTCACAAGTGAAAAAAAAAATATAAGCTGTAGCCTTTCCCGGCTAAACTACTTACTGTTGCTGTTTAGAAAGGTTATAGATAGATGGAGAGAAGAAGGTTGTCTGATTCCCCTGAAAGCCCAAAGCAAATGAAAAAAAAAAAAAGACAAAACACCTTTCCTCCCCCCAGGTTTGAAAACATCTTTGGTCCCCATTGGTTCTTTTGGTGAGGTGCCAGCCAAGTTTCTTTTAGCTTCTTAACTCCTTACAGGTAAGCAGGAATTCTAGGCTACTTTATACTTAAGACACCAACTGATGGGCAGAGGGTAAGGAAGTGAACAAATTATTCACCAAATGTTATTTGACTGTTCAAAACCAAAAATATTTACTCACAAATTAGGTGAAGAAAAATCCCAGGTCTTGACGAACAAACCTATCTGAACATATAACTTGTCCAGTCTCCTTTCCACTAAAGGGTTAGTCCTGAACATGCTGCAGCTAAAGTCAAGTGAGCATTTTAGCTTTGATTTGAATGAAAACATGATTGTGGCCCAAACAAGCATGTGACTGTGCCATTTGGAAGATGCACCTTAAGAAGCCTTGAGAACATGAGATCCCCAAATACCAGGCAAACGGAGGAGATGCTAGGAAGAATGAAAAGGACAGATAAGCCCCGTCAGGAGGAACGTATAAGAAATGAGGCCATGGAGAGAAGCTGAGGATTGACATGAGATTCACAGCAGATCTTGTTTGTCTCTCTCCCAACCCATAATGAACAACGACGAAAAGACAATGTGACACTACATCCCATATTCATCATAGTAATATTATGATGATATGATTATGGCAAGATGGGTCATATAAGGTGTCATTGGAAAAGTTCTGTTTTGCTGAATATGATTATCCTATTTCTATGCATGTATCATTTTTATATCTACAGTTATGAATATTGACTATGTATCTGTAGTTCAAATGTAAGAAATGGCTGCTATGACTCTGTAAGGGCATGTGACCAGACCACATGACTGTGGACTCCATTTTGGTTACCTGTATTTTTCCACAAACTGGGCTGGAAACTGTTTTTGGAGCAAAGGGCTCCTGCCATATGCCAAAGCTTTATAAGGCAGGAAGTGACATCATTTGTTGTTCTTCACTACCCCACAACTGAGAGAAGCTCCAAAAGAGAAGGACTTGGAATGTGAGTGAGGCTTGTGCCTGGAGAATCTGCAAGCCTGCTTGTATCATCAGTCAGGGTGAGAAATTGCTAATTCATATCCAATCTTTCTTGTATTTTAGGCTTCGTTTGCAGTTTTGTTTATTTACTAGGTAATCTGCTTTGATCTGTTTACCATCACTTAAAATCTGTCTTTATATAGTTAATAAACTTGTTTTATGTTTTAAGCCAAGCTAGTGTGCCTTCGCCTGAAGTGTCTGGGGGCGGGAAATCTTAGCTTGGTTTAACATAGGTGTATGGTGCATATTCCTCTCCACGTTGAGGGAGAGGCAAACTGAGTAATAACATTCATACTGGTTGGGGTTTTGACCAGGACGGGACTGTACAGATCTAGGGTCCTATGCTGGGAAGCTGGGGGTAATTTTGGCTGCAGCCTCCTTTTTATTGATTTATGCAGTGACTGGCCAAAGCCTGCTTGCATCTGCAGCTGGGCGTGTCCCTGCCTGCGTGAATGCTGGTGGGAGTGTAGGACTGAGAGTGGTCCAGAGCTTGTCACAGCAGCACAGAGTGAGAGGGAGCCCAGGCTGGTGAGGTAGAGGGCTCAGTGGTGCCCCAGTTCCAGGTGGCACCCCGGGGGGAACCCATCACAGGCAAAAATGAGTTTATTTGCGACTGCCTGTTTCCACAGGTCAATGGGTTCCTTCCCAGTTCTCTCTGAAATATCTGCCCTGTGACTGGGCTGTCACTACCGTTCTGCTGCCTAAGAGCTTCCTGTGAGCATTGTACATCCCTGTGTCGGTCAGTAACAGCCTTTATGCTGATCAGATTAATCTCTGGGCATGGACACTGTCAGCCCTACTGTTTAGAAGTTAAATACACAAGTAACTTCCCAGCAGGTCCGGTTCTAATTCGGTTTCTACTGAAGTGGCTACATGTTGTTCAACTATTCCATGCTGAAAATATTTACCCAGAAATTATGTGAAGGAAAAATTCTAAAGTTTGCTGAACAAACCCTTCAGCGTGTATAACATGACTCATTGAAGTCACTGGAACTTTGTCAGTGTGAGAGACACCAGATGTGGTCCAAAGAGAGGATTGGGAGTACTCAAAACACAGCCTGCACATCATTTGAATCTTTGATCCCTGTCTACTGTGTGTACAAGACAACTCTGTGTGTGTGTGTGTTTATATATAAACTGAAATCCTGTCCTTGAACCACTTCCATAGAGATAGAATATCAGGTTTAAGGACTTGTTTAAGATTTCAGAACTCTGTTATGCTGGTGAGCAGTTACTCATTTAAATAGGATTATTCGTGTTAATAACTGCTCACCAGTATGAGCAAGTGACTCCCAGTCGGGCCAATAATATTTGTCCTTTCATCAGAAAGCTGGTCCAGACAAGACCAATTAAACCCTGAGATGAATGGATGATAAAACCCAGGGTCACAGACTATGTCGTTTACATTTAAACCACTCTGCGGAGTCTAAGAAAATGAAAATGATTTTTTTTCTTAGCATCAGCCTTACAGACTCTATCATAGATGAATGTATCAGAGCTGGATACAAGATTAAGAATTAAAAGCTTTACCAGGTTAAATCACAGAAACTCTACATGAGTGCAAAATATGTTGATACGTATGGAGGAGAAGTAGAAAAATCGAAAATAAAACTGCATGGAATAATCTGGCAATACACATGATAAAATATCTAGAGTAACTCACAACTGAAACAGCAAGAGGATTTACTGCGTGTTCCCTTACCTGGAAATCGGGGCTCTCTTCATAAATATTGAGTGTTCTAGCCACTAACGACTGGATTACCATGTGTCTGCCATCCGTGGTAGGATAATCCAGCAGTTGATATCTAGAACAATGAGCAGCTACAAGGAATAATTTTTACAAAAAAGTAATGTGCGATATTGAGGTTTCCTTGCAAGTCTGCTCAAGAGGCTACAGTAAATGTAAACAATGCCAATCTTTTCACCCTTGCCACTAGTCGTCAGCTACACTAATACCGGATGTTATCAATGATGGTGGCAGTTGTTGGAGGGTTCCTGACTTTACCTGGGACTTTGGACGTATAATTTGTAGAGTGGGTTGCTGAGGGAAATGGCAACATTTTTTTTTATGGAACAAAATCTCATCCATTTTTGGATTTTGAACAAAATACTGGTCAAATCTATAAAAGAGATGGAAAAACGAACAAAAAATATCCCTGCAGGTTTTTTTTTGAAATTGCAATAAAAATGTTGCCGACACTTCAGAAATTCAAAGAATTTCATTCTTGTCCATACAATGCAATCATTATGGAACACATGTTCTTCAAAGGACAGCAAGGACATCTGGCCAAATTCAGTTGCTGGTGTAAGAGGTGCTTGATTCCTCTGACTTCAAAGGGATTGTATCCACGTGTGCTGGTGGTAAATGAGACCAGTGTGGTATAGTAAATCACACACAGAACTCGATCATGAGAAGATGTGAGTGGCCTCAACTATAAAAGCACTTCACAGAAACAGACCTTTACTTTGCTATGTGGTTGCACTGACATGACAAAAGTGAGTAGAATCCCAAGGGACAAAAAAATGGATAGCATCATTAGAGTTATTTATATGACTTTGTAGCTGGAGAAAGTCGCTGAAAGACTAGGGGTGTGTGTGTGTGTGTGTGTGTTTACTTGGAAACTTAGCTTGTTTTGAAGAACTGTTACAAAAAATGCTTTCCAATTTCAGAGAAATTCAGGGTTGTTTCAGCTGTATATTAGAATAGAAGGATGGTTAAGAAAGAATGGTTTGAGTTGGATGATAGAATGTTGTCTAGCAGGGTGATGGGTTGGAGATTCAATAGTCTACATATTTGTGGACAGTTATTCTTTATCTCTTATTATTCTTTATTGTTGTTTTATTGTTCTACTCTATTGCTTTTCTGATTGGCTTGCTCAGAGGAAAATGAACCAAAATCATTTCTATCAAAACTCCTGATCACAGCTGATTAAGGATCCAGAAACAATAATTTTGTGACCAATCACAACCAACCCACCCCGGGGTGGGAAAGGTAACTAAAATGTGTCAAAAAAATTCTAGCTTCATCTTAATAGTGTGTGTGGGCAGCGGGGAAAATGTGCAAAGTGTTCTCAGAAAACTTTTTCATTCTTATCACCTGGGTTTTTGATTCATGGCTGTTTCCTGAACAGGAAACACTGCTCTACAGCCAAAATGCTTCTGAAATAAATGTAGTCAAACTTTACTAATTCTGGGTCACTGAGAACGAAAATGATGCTTAAAATTGTTGATTGGCTCTAGTTTTCGAGATACGCTATTGGGTCAGTATATACGACCCTTGACATGGGAATGGCGGAGGATAAGTGAGTTATAAAGGGAAGGGATCTCAATTTAAACCAGAAATGACTAAAATACATCTTTGACTGGATCTATGAATAAATCTATGACTGGGTTTGGACAGTACTTGCTTTTTAGGCAAAACAATGAATGATGCAATCTGAAGCTGGTATTGCATCATACATGAGATGAATTGCATCATGTTATTCCTAGAAGTCATGGATGATGCAATCATAATGAAGCTTACATCACTCTGCTGAACAAGTTGCCCTATATCAGCTTTAGAAATCATACAGTGTCGTGCTCTCTTATTTGTCAGTGTTTGATGTTGCAAAGGGACACATTTCTGTTTAGCCAAAGTGAGCAGAGATGCCTTGTACTTGTGTGAACAGTGCAGATAACTTCTGCTATGTTTGTGGTGAAGTGACTTTTGCATCACAAAAGTGCAGTATAAGCACTATGGTTAAGAAAGCCTATCACCTTTATTTTGGCTGCAAAATTGGAGATCAGGACAAGAGGTGGGCCCCACACATATGCTGCAACACTTGTGCAACAAATCTTCGCCAGTGGTTGAACAGGAAAAGGAAATCTATGCCTTTTGCAGTGCCAATGATTTGGAGAGAGCCAACAGATCATACCAGCAATTGTTACTTCTGCATGGTGCCTACAGTTGGGAAAGGTGTGTCAAAGAAGAAAAAGTGGACTGTGCATTATCCAAACATTCCATCAGCTATACGCCCAATACCCCACAAAGAAGGACTGCCGGTTCCTGATGCGCCAGAATCATTCTTACTTGAGTCTGACGAGGAAGAGGAAGAGGATGAAATTTCTGGTCCTGAACCATCAATGTCACAGGACCCACATTTTCTCCCATGCTCCTCCTCTGAACCACACCTCATAACACAAGCTGAACTGAATGACCTTGTCAGGGATTTGGAACTACCCAAGAGTAAGGCAGAGCTGTTGGGCTCCAGACTACAGCAGTGGAATCTCCTGGCAGGTGATGTTGGGGTTTCCATGTTCCATGACCGTCAAAAGGATCTTGTCCCATTCTTCTTCATGGAAGGTGATCTTGTAGCCTGCAACAACATCGATGGTGTTATGGCAGCCCTCAACATCGTTCACGATCCAGATGAGTGGAGACTCTTCACTGATTCATCGAAGACGAGTCTTAAAGCTGTTTTGCTGCATAATGGCAATGTTTTGCTGTCAATTCCAGTTGGTCATGCAGTCCCTATGAAGGAAACCTATGACAACATGAAACAACTTTTGAGGTGCATAAACTATGACCAACATCAGGGGCAGCTTTGTGGCGATTTGAAGGTTGTTGCTCTCTTGCTTGGTCTGCAGACTGGATACACAAAGTACTGCTGTTTTCTCTGCAGATGGGATAGTCTTGCAAGAGATTCCCACTACATCAAGAAAGATTGGCCACTCCGACAGTCATTGGAGCCTGGGAGGAAAAGTGTTCAGCATCCACCACTTGTTGAATCAAGGAAGATTTTGTTACCACCCTTACACATCAAGCTGGGTCTGATGAAGAACTTTGTCAAGGCCATTGACAAAACACAAGCAGCTTTCAAGTACCTCTGTGGAAAATTTCCAAGGTTAAGTGAAGCTAAGATAAAGGAAGGTGTCTTTGTTGGTCCTCAGATTCGTGAACTTCTTCGAGATGATGCATTTGACCATGCACTGCGTGGCAAGGAAAAGACGGCATGGAAAGCCTTCCAGTCAGTGGCAATCCATTTTCTCGGAAACAGCAAGGCAGACAACTACAGGTTGTTGGTGGAAAACCTCCTCAAGGCATACAAAAGCCTTGGTTGCAACATGTCACTAAAGATACATTTTTTGCACTCTCGTCTAGATTTTTTTCCACCGAACTGCGGAGCAGTGAGCGACGAGCACGGCGAGCGATTTCACCAGGACATTGCAACAATGGAGAAACGCTATCAGGGCAAATGGAGCCCATCAGTGCTTGCAGACTATTACTAGACAGTGACAAGAGATGCTCCATTTAATGAATACAAGAGACAAGCCAAGAAGCGCCGAGTAGACACTGAATAGGATTAAACTATGTACATAATAATTTTTTTGCCTTTTGTTTCATAATTCATTTTATTTATATAACCCTTTTGCTGATTTTTAAAGTGTTACATAAACAGGACAGGTGAAATATTATCATGTAAAGCAACCATAAACACATGAAAAGACCTAGGTTTACAATTTATGATTAAAACTCTACTATCTACACAATATACATAGACATAAAATGTAAAAACTTAAATATCTTAAAAACAGTGGCCAATCAGTTGTTTTCATTGTCATATTTGAATTCAGCACATCAAAATACATAATAAATATCACATTTTATCTCTGAAGCAGCCGACTTCCAAAAAATTGTAGACCAGTGAAATCTTTGATAAAATACTTAATTCTTTGGACAGATCCAATTACATCCAAACTATATGCAAGACAGAATCCTGTCGTTCGTTGTACAATGTGTGTGTACTATCATATCAAATACCTACCACACAGTTCACTCCATTTGCCTGAAACAGCCTTATGCTATTTCCCCTTGGGGCCACTAGATGCTCATTCTTATCTACTGAGACAAAGGGATTGTTTTCCGCCATGAGTGACACATCGCAAGATGGTATAAAAACAAGTCTCATGCCTCATTTATTCCAGCTGACTAGAGACGCTCGGGACAGAAGTGAACACTGAGGCTCTGTGAAAGAACGGCTGTAAATATGCACCCACGACTCATGGTGTGTTTTTCTTTGCTGGGTGGCCATAAAAAGTGGCTGACTGACTTGCGGCAATGAACACTGCCAGCTCTGGATTCTGAGCTAGCCGTTCAGCAGACCCCCTGCTGAGCCAAGGGACTGAAAGCAAAGAGCTTGTCACGGGCTTTACATGCATTAGTGTGCAGTTCTTGGAGTGCCTTTGGCATTTGAAATTGCAATTGGACATGCCTCAAAGGCTCTTGGGTGCTGACATATAAACAGGCCAGCCTTTGGTATATGTTTTGCCCGTTAAGTATTCACACAGAATTGGTGATCTTCTCCTTGGAGATGGGTGAAGTCCCAGATCCCCACCCCCACTGTTACCCTGGTGATGGGAGACTCCTTCCTGAGCTGCCTGCCATCTGCTGGCTGCGAGAGCCATTAATAATGGAGCGAGTGGAAATGAGGGCTTCGGGACTTGTATATTTCTCATCTTAATAAATTGCATCCTTTGGAGAAGGCTAAAATAGATCGCCTAGTGCTGGCAATCAATAATGTTTTGCTTTGCATTCAGTTTTTTTTTTTCTATGCCTCTCAAGCACTGAATAGGACTGGTTGTTCCTCTGTTGTATGAGAATGGTCTCTACCCGGTGAAAACATGCGTGTCGACAGCAGTTACCCTGGTAAATGTGTTCGGAGGACATTCAAAGAAATTTGCTTTTGCCGAAGATGCAGGGGCAGGGAGGAGGGGGAAAAGAACTATTTCTGGAAGATTAATAATAAGGTCATCTCTATGCTACAGCCTCCCCAGCGACAAGAGCTATGGCGCTGTAGCTGTGCTACTGTAACGCCATAGTATAGATGCTTCCCGTGTTGAAGGAAGTGATTTTTCCAGCAGTGTGGTTAATCCATCTCTCTGAGAGGTGGTAGCTAGGTGAATGGAAGAAGCCTTCTGTCAGCCTAGCTGTGTCTACACTGGGGGTTAGGTTGACCAAACTATAGCACCAAAGGTGCAAAATTTTTCACAGCCCTCACCAATGGCGCTTAAGCAAATTAAGCAGTCATGGGATAAGAGGGTAGGTTCTCTCATGGATTTGTAACTGGTTAAAAGATAGGAAACAAATGTTAGGAATAAATGGTCAGTTTTCAGAATGGAGAGAGGTCAATAGTGGTGTCCCCCAGGGGTCTGTAGCGGGACCAGTCCTATTCAACATATTCATAAATGATCAGGAAAAAGGAGTAAACAGTGAGGTGGCAAAGTTTGCAGATAATACAATATTACTCAGGATAGTTAAATCCCAGGAAGACTGCAAAGAGCTACAAAAGGATCTCTCAAAACTGCGTGACTGCATTTACCAACCCTGAATTTCAGACATTTTGTTGCCCAAAGTAATGCACATTGGAAAATATAATACCAACTATGCTAAGCTATGATGGGGTCTAAATTTGCTGTTACCACTCAAGAAAGAGATCTTGGAGTCATTGTGGCTAGTTCTCTGAAAACATCCACTCAGTATACAGTGGCAGTGAAAAAGGGAATAGAATGTTGGGAATCATAAAGAAAGTGATAGGTAATAAGACAAAAATATCTTATTGCCTCTCTATAATCCATGGTTTATACATTTGTTTCCATGGTACACTCACATCTTGAATACTGTGTGCAGATGTGGTCACTCCGTCTCCAAAAAAAGGTATATTGGAATTGGAAAGGTTCAGAAAAGGGCAAAAAAATTATTAGGGGGTATAGAACCGCTGCTGTATTGGGAGAGATTAATAAGACTGGGACTTTTCAGCTTGGAAAAGAGACAACTAAGGAGGGGGTATGATAAAGGTCTATAAAATCATGACTGGGGTGGAGAAAGTAGATAAGGAAGTGTGGTAAGAGGATTACAAAAGAAATCCTCGGTGAAGGTTTTGTCTAGCCGCTTGCTCCAATCATTGGCACTAGACAGCAGGGTAAGGGTTAACTCGAGTTTATTCAC
>ML677349.1:136057-206219 GCA_007922305.1 Dermatemys mawii | reverse complement strand
CTTAACTTGCCAAAACAAGAAATGCAGAAAATACCCGTTTCTCCACAGAAGTGTTATTTACTCCTTCTCATAACACAAGACCTGGGGGTCACCAAAATAAATTAATAGGTAGCAGGTTTAAAACAAATAAAACAAAGTGTTTCTTCACACAACACACAGCCAGCCTGTGGAACTCTTTGCCAGAGGATGTTGTGAAGGTCAAGACTATAACAGGGTTCAAAAAAGAGCTAGATAAATTAATGGAGGATAGGTCCATCAATAGCTATTAGCCAGAATGGGCAGGGATGTGTTCCTAACCTTTGTTTGCCAGAAGCTTGGAATGGGCAACAGGATGGATCACTTGATGATTATTTATTCTGTTCATTCCCTCTGGGACACCTGGCATTGCCAATTGTCAGAAGACAGGATACTGAGCTAGATTGATCTTTGGTCCGACACAGTATACCTGTCCTTATGTTCTTATGGCTATCAAAGATCACTTGGCTCATCCAGTCTGCATCCCCCTGCAATTTTGCTGGAGTTCTGACAACCTTTTTTGTTGGTGCCCAAGTTATCTGATACTGTTTTTTCTTCATATCAAACATGTTTTTTTTTCTTCTGCTTCAGGTAATTGTCCATTGGTTTTCTGCTTCCTGAGACAACAGATAATTCCCTTTGTTCATTTTGTTACCTTGATTTTATTGAAATCACAGTTTTTTTAATAAAATCACTTATTTGTTTGTTTCACTTTGTCTTTATTTGCATTTTTGAGGCCTACCCAAGTATTTTAGACACAGTGCAACAAATCAGTGGTTCTATGGTTCATTCAGGGCCAGATTCTGCTGACTTAAATAATCTGTGCAAGTAGCCCCCATGAAATCCGTTAGATGCTAATATAGGTGAGTAAGGGTGGCAGGATCAAACTCTTGAATTTGTCCTGGTCTTTATTTATTTTGAAAATGGCAATTGAAATACTATTCTGTTGAGAGTAGTCTGCATATATGGCTCGAAAATTCACACTAAATATTATTAACCTCTAGGTTTTACTTGCTACATTTAAAAAATCCATATTCAATAGTCCTGTGGATGTAAGATGGTGGCATTTTTTTCTCCTTAAGTCAATGTTCATGCTAAAGTTTGGCATCAGCAAAGAGATAATTTGTTTATCAAAATTAAACCTGGGCCCTAACGATTCAAGGTAAATATATGCAATTGGTCACAGCTACAACAGATAGCCTACTGACCTACACACCAGGTTTGAAGTTTCTAGACAATGGAAAGTCACATCTTCCGATCCCAGTAGAGCCCTCACAGTTGTGTGAGATGTGGGAGGGATAGCTCAGTAGTTTGCGCATTGGCTTGTTAAACCCAGGGTTGTGAGTTCAATTGTTGAGAGGCCCATTTAGGGATATGGGGCAAAAATGGGCTTGATCCTGCTTTGAACAGTGGGTTGGACTCGCTGAGGTCCCTTCCAGCTCTGAGATTCTATGGGAGGAGAGCTAAGGACTGCTGTATGTGCCTCCAAGGTCAGTTTTGTTCCTGTGGTACTTACTGTGGAAAAGTAGGGGTTTGCCCTGGGGTCCTTGGCCAAACCTTCCCTTTCTCACGTTGTTCCATGATGCACCGGTTGCTGCTCTCATGCTAGAGATAACTATGTTTCAGAGGGGGTAGTATTTGCATAAGCCCAGATTTTGTCCTTTCTGAATAACTCCGTTGATTGCAGTGGAGTTAATTTCAGATTTCTCCTGCTGTCAGATGTTCACAGGCATAAGGGAGGCGATCTGGACCTCTCTGGCTTGTGAAGCACTTTTGACAAATGTCTGAAAAGTATATTACGTGCTTTTAAAATGGCCTTGAGCTCTAAACAGCTCCCAGAAGCATTTGCCATGGCTGCTGTTTCTGACTGAGAGAAAGCTTAAGGGAGAAATAGCTTCAATATACTTCCCTCAAAAGGAGGAGATTACTTGCAATAGTTTCTTCATTGTGTTAACTGAGGTTTCCTTAAGAACATAAGAACGGCCAGACTGGGTCAGACCAAAGGTCCATCTAGCCCAGTATCCTGTCTTCTGACATTGGCCAATGCCAGGTGCCCCAGAAGGAATGAACAGAACAGGTCATCAAGTGATCCAGCCCCCGTTGCCCATTCCCAGCTTCTGACAAACAGAGGCTCGGGACACCAGCCCTGCCAGTTCTGGCTAATAGCCATTGATGGACCTATCCTCCATGAAATTATCTAGTTATTTTTTAACACTGTTATAGTCTTGGCCTCCACAACATCCTCTGACAAAGAGCTTCACAGATTGACTGTGCGTTGTGTGAAGAAATACTTTTTTTTTGTTTTGTTTTAAACCTGCTGCCTATTAATTTCCTTTGGTGACCCCCAGTTCTTAAGTTATAAGAAGGAGTAAATAACACTATCTTATCTACTTTCTCCACCCCAGTCATGATTTTATAGACCTCAAACATATCCCCCCCTTAAACGTCTCTTTTCCAAATTGAAAAGTCTCAGTCTTATTAATCTCTCGTCATATGGAAATTGTTCCATTCCCCTAATCATTGTGTTCCCTTTTCTGAACATTTTCCAGTTCCATTATACCTTTTTGGAGATGGGGTGGCCACATCTGCATATAGTATTCAAGATGTGTGCGTACCATGGATTTGTGATTGATGGTGAAAAGGCTTCTTTTCCCGGTTGAAGGGAAAACACACTGTTCAAGCTTCCTCTAGATTCTGTTTCATTTCTCAATGTGTCAAGTAAAGGATGGATACTCATACTCCTCTTTATGGAGCTGGGGGGCCAATCCTCTGAGGACCTGAATGCTTCCTATCTGTCTAACTGTCCAAGTTATTATACTGCATTCATCATCGAAGTGTTGAGCCGTCACAGCTCCCACTGAAGTCCTGCATGGCTCTGGGTAAGGCACATAACAGGGAAGAGAGTGAATTACTGTGCAAACACATTGGCGCCACACATTTATTATATCCTCCGGCTGTAGCTAGTGCTACCCGCTGTGGCCATTGCAGCGCCCCAGTGAGGGCAGAGCTGATCAAAGGGATCGGCACTTCAAAGGTTTGCTCTGGTGGTTTTCAGAAACCAGGGACTTCATTTGCTGTACTCTGTACTGCCAGGCTTCCAAAACCCTGAGGGACAGAGGTGGTTGTGCTGCCGCTTTCTCTCAGGGCTGGCATCCCATCCATAGCAGCTGGATTTGTTCCCTAGAATGCACGAGGCCTTGTTTGAACAAGAGTCTCTCTTCAAAGCCACGCTCCAGGTGTGGCAGCTATTTCGGTGGGTGGCTCCATGGAACGGGCAAAGTGTTGTTCCTGACCTCCCAGTGGATCTTAGAGTGCAAAGGGTCACGGCCTGGCACTGCAGGGACCACAGCCATTCATGCCCCTTGCCTGGCTGACTTGAATATTTAAGCAAATCCCGGTGAGAAGCTGGTCCCTTCCATTGCTAAGTATCTGTGCACTTGATTAACCCCCATGGGCTCAAGGAGTGCGGCTTGTACCCAAGAGGAAATTCACTCCTAGAGGAGAGTAGGGGGCAGTACCGCTGCCATCCAACCCTGGAAGTCATGGTAAAACAGCTTTAAATTCTGCCCAGCATTTCCTTGGAATCAATCAGCCCTGGTCTACACTGTGGGGGTGGGAGGGGAATCGATTTAAGATAAGCAAGTTCAGCTACGAGAATAGCCTAGCTGAAGTCGACATACTTAGATCAACTCACCGTGGTGTCTTCAAGGCGGTGAGTCTACTGCCGTTGCTCCTCTGTCGATTCCGCCTGCGCCTCTTGCAGTGGTGGAGTTCCGGAGTCGACGGGAGAGCACTTGGGGATCAGTTTATTGTGTCTAGACTAGACTCCATAAAGCGACCCCTGATCGATCGTTATCTGCCGATCCAATGGGTAGTGTACACGTACCCTTAGGGACATGTAGATTGGACAGAATATCTTCCAAGCAGCTTGTTCCTCTACTCTTCTCTGGCCAGTCCTATGCATTTTCGGAGCTGCTCTAACTGCCTGCAATCTTCTACTGGGGTTTTCCGGTCTACTGCAATCCTCTCCTGGAGTAGAGGTTGCATGTAACTTGTGCTGCTGCATCCCCTTATCACCTCCAAATCTGGACAGAGTTTCTGTCACTGATGGGAAATGGTTGTAATCATGGGTTTTCCAGCAAAAGTGATACAAGCTGCCTGAATCCATGGGCTTATGGGCTGTATTCTCTTCTCGCACCAATCTTACCCCAGTGTAGCTCCACTGATTTCAATGCAGCTACACTGGAGAAGAAAAGACTGAGACGGGACATGATAACCGTTTTCAAGTACATAAAAGGTGTTACAAGGAGGAGGGAGGAAAAATTGTTCTCCTTAACCTCTGAGGACAGGACACTAAACTTGGAGGAGTGGTAGATATGCTGGAGGGTAGGGATAGGATACAGAGGGACCTAGACAAATTAGAGGATTGGGCCAAAAGAAATCTGATGAGGTTCAACAAGGACAAGTGTAAAGTCCTGCACTTAGGATGGAAGAATCCCATGTACTGCTACAAACTAGGGACCGAGTGGCTAGGCAGCAGTGCTGCTGAAAAGACCTAAGGGTTACAGTGGACAAGAAGCTGGATTTGAGTCAACAGTGTGCCCTTGTTGCTAAGGTGGCTAACAGCATTTTGGGTTGTAGGAACATTGCCAGCAGATCAAGGGACATGAACATTGCCATCTATTCGGCATTGGTGAGGCTTCATCTGGAGTACTGTGTCCAGTTTTGGGCCCCAAACTACAAGAAGGATGTGGAAAAATTGGAAAGAGTCCAATGGAGGGCAACATAAATGAATAGGGGGCTGGAGCACATGGCTTATGAGGAGAGGCTAAGGGAACTGAGATTGTTTAGTCTGCAGAAGAGAAGAATGAGGGGGTGGGGAGGATGTGATAGCTGCTTTTAACTGCCTGAAAGGGGGCTCCAAAGAGGATGGATCTTTAGTTAACACATGTATGTCGTGGTGTACATGACATGGATTTAGATGTCCATGATGCTTTGCATAGCCGTTAAAGAGACAGGCCTCAATTGTCAAAAGGGACTGGTGATTTTTGGGTGCCTGAGTCAAGACACCGCAGGGACCTGCTTTTCAGACGGCAGGTGCTAGGCATGTTTTGAAAATCCAGGCCCCTGGAAGCTGTCTTAGGTTGGGCTCTTGAAAACTGAGGCTCCCAAAATCACTAGCCTGGTAACTTAGATAATGGTCCTAGTCCAGGGGACTTTACAATGGCAAGGCTTTGAGATGCTGGGGAAATACCCTAGAGCAAAGGGAGGCTTGGTAGAAGAGGGACCTGAAATAAGGTAGTGGGGATGCTATGTATTGCGTTACACATTGTGTTCCTTTCTTCTACGCATTGTTTTCATATATGGGTGGTTCATGAATTTAGGGTTCATCCTGTCCTGGGCCAAACCAGTCGCCAGTAACAACAGCTTCAAAGGAAGGAGCAAGAGATTTGAGGGTAAAGCAGTAATAACAATATCACAATATTGACATAGGTCTCTCCCCTAAGGCTATGGTTCCTGACCTTTTGGAGTAGCTGTATCAATGAACCAGGCCACCCCTGTATTTCCTGTCCTCATGTCACTGTCTGCCTCTACCTCCCTCTCCTCATTCATGATGAACTTAGGACAGTGTTAGGATCTTTACAATGGCTCTTGCTTGTTGCTCAGTTATGCCTGCTCTGGACTATGCATCTTAGACTCCTTCATGTTCTCAAGTACTCAGAGTGAGGCCCCCCAGTTCTCTTATAGAGTGAACGTGCGTAGCTGAAAAGGGAATGGGGTTCATCTTAGAGTTCATGAACATGGGCCAGAAGGTATCTAAGGTGTTGACTCAAGGATCCTTCCCCACTTACTATGCTTCTCCAGGTTCAGCCAGGCATAATTGCAGTCCCTGCCAGCACACCCAGGGCAACTGAAAGGGGGTGGAAGGAGATTGATCTGTGGCCCCCACTAATCTCTTCACTGGCCAGCAGGTGTGGCCAGTCATGGAGGGAATACACACTGGGCCCTCCTGAGGGGTCATAGCTGTGAATGTGAAACCCGCTTCAGGCCAGTTTAACAAAGTTGCCTTTAGATTCATCTGGGTCTATACCACCCCTACAATAGGTCAGTGTGTGATTTAAAACAAAAGGGCCTGAGAAGATCTCGGCTCTGGAGCAAGCTATGCCCTAGTCAGAAATAACTCTGGTCTGTTGACCTTTAGGGTACACATCTATTTGCATGAGGTACTAAAGAGGGTGGGTCATGGAGGGGCTTAGATCTGTGGAAGGTTGGGTGTCTTGTAGGGGACTTCGCTCTGTTGGCTGTGGGATATAGATGTTTGGAACATTTTGAATATTTTCATCAACATTTTGAATGTCAACAATTGTCATGAAAAATCTGATCTGTTTTCCAACATCTCCACTGTCTGATGGCATGGAAAAAGGGCTTCTAGAGTCCATGATAGCTGCTCCATCTTACAGAAACACAAAATAGGCACACTGTAGAACTAAGGAGAAAACCCGACAAGGAAAAGAAATTCAGTCAAACAGCATTGCAAAACTCGGATGTACCAGCTGTAGAACACACCCCACTGGTTTGAAATGAATCCTTTACAATTTCCTTTTGTACATGCTCCTAACACAGTACAGCAACTGAGTGTATTCTTGCCTTTGTGATCTCATCAGGCACATTAGGTAGAAAAGGACAACATACATCACCGTAATGTAATTAACCCATCTGAATGGACAAAAGGAAAAGTCTCATTCTATTTTTACTTGGCCTACTAATGCTCCTTAAATACAGTTTATAAATATTTCCTTGCAATTGACTACTCATGTGCAAAGTCGTGCCATTCCAACCGACTGAAGTTTTTTGAGGGGAGTTAATAGAATAATGATATAAAAGAGAACTGATAGGTGGTGTAGTGGAATGATTTTCTCTGTAGTAGGAATTACTGAGTGGATTCTTTGGTCTATATTATGCAGGAAATCAGACAGACTATTGTTTCCCACGGTGTGGAGTATGCTCCCTGAGGGCAGGGTATATGGATAGGCCTGTTAATTATTCTCCCATGTCTTAGCTTTCATAAGTCTCTCTAGATGTTTTGGTTGTGCAGAACCACATGAAAACCTGACCTGCATATAACCAGTGCATCTATGTCTGCCTGAATTTGCGGAGTGCCTGAAACAATGGCTCTGAGATATGTGAAGTGCCCCATTGAGTATAATGGGTGCTAACTCAGATGTCAGTGATGATATTTTAAATGTTAACATTGTTAGATATTTTACTGCTCATCCAAGCATGTAGGAAAGGAGAGGAAGTATCCTGTTATAAAGATCTATGGTCTCCACTCATCTTAGATAGACTTAACAAGAGATGAGTAGGGATGAAAGGGTGGGATTGGTTTTATTTTTCTGAAGGGGGATAAACTTTAACAATTTTGGGAAATGTTGGGCTAGATGATCACAATAGTCCCCACAGGCCTTACAGGTCTATGAGATATAGTGGATTTGGACTTTCTAAAAGCTTTGAATAAAGTCCTCCCTGAGAGTCTCTGCTAAGGAACCTTGTCATGAGATGAGGTGGAGTTTTGTTATGGGTTAGAAATGCTTTTTGAAACCAAGTGTCGGGAATAACTAGTCAATACTAAGCATAACAGGCAGTTCAAAGTGACTGTTTTGAGGAGCCAGGCTAGGACTGCTATAATTTTAAACTACTGAAGATCTGAAAGAAGGGGTGGATTATCAGAAATTGATAGCTCCATTGAAGTCAGTAGTGCTGGGCTGATCAATGTCAATTCAAGATCTGGCCCATTTAGAATAGTTATGTCTAGAGAGGATTTCTTGGAATATCAGAATAATCGTATAAAGCTAGGGGACTAGGAAACAAACAGCTATTGTAGAGGAACACGAGGTAATGTGCATTTGAAGGAACAATTTGGACTAGCCCTGCACTTGATGGGTTCCAAAATAACTAATTACTAAGGGAAAAGACCTACTGTAACATAATTGCAGACAGTTGAGTAAAAAAATATTATAATGCCATTGGAGAAATGGAATGCAATGTTCAGTTTTGGTCACCATATATCATGAAAAGATATAACATACAACCTGCCATTTGTCTGCACAAAATGCTTCTCAACAGGTATCCTGAAGAACATACAGGAGTGCAAGTCAATTGGATTTGTGCTCCTAACTCACTTAGGTGCTTTTGAAAACCCCACCTTTTATCTGCATTTGGATATCATGGTAATTACAAGCACAAATTAGGCTTGCAACTGTGTATGCATTTAAAAAAACACCCAGGCTCGTAGTAAGATTCATAAATGTTTATTCCATGCAATATATTTGAATAAAAAATGTTCAAAGAATTATTATAACACCCAGGTGCTACCAGGTCACAAACACATAAATTCACAGGAACACCATATAGCGCTCCTTTTTAACATGGAAATGCCTAGGCCAGAAAACCCAACAAATGGTCATATGTGTAGACTGGTTTCAATTATTTTCAGGCAAAACGACTTTCAACATTATATGAGCTTCTGGCCTCATTTGCTTGTACTTGGAGAGGAAAATAGCCATGGTCCTGACTTCTAAAAGCAGCAGATGTAGTCTCGCCTTCTAATATGGCAGCATTTATCAACTATGGACATTTGGACCATGTCACCAAAACAGGTGTCAATCAAAATCCTAGAAATGAACCCAAATGTTAATTCCACTGGTGGCCATGTTGTCTGGGCCTATCTCAGTTGCCAAATGTGCTCTGACAATTGTCGTGCCTTACAGTCTAATCCATCCCATTCCTTTCTGAAGTTTCCCAACAGTCATACATGGCTTTTGACACTAATAGCACTGTCAGCTCTTTCCAGCAGGAAACCTTGCTGGAACCGTGGCTGTTTGATTAGAATGCCTGTGCAGTAACTCTTCCATCACTGTGCTTCTGTAGCTAACAAAAAACATTGTAATCAGAAAATTACACTCAAGGGCTTTGCCACTTAGGGATGGAATAAGCAATGGTGAATAAACAAACTGCATTTGTTTCATTTTTTAAACAAGGCTCAGGGCTAAGTCCTCCACTAGCATAAATCAGTCTAGCTCCATTTACTTCAGTGGCGCTAGGCTGATTTACACCAGCTGAGGATCTGGCCCCAAGCTTCAAAACCTCACCAAGGGCTGGGCTAAACTAGGGATGTGGTTTGAACTAAGATACGCAACTTCAGCTACACTATTCACGTAGCTGAAGTCGGAGTATCTTAGTTTGACTTACCTGGCTGTCCCCACAGCTGTGGGTCGACCAGGGCCACTCCCCCGCTCACTCAGCTTATTCCTCCTGCCGAGGTGGAGTACAGCCGTTGATTCAGGGATTGATTTATTGCGTCTAGATGAGACACGATAAATTGATCCCTGATACGTCGAGTGCTACCCGTCAATCCTGTGGGCAGTGTAGCCATACCCCAAGTAATTGCTGATAAAGATGATTGAGATGGAAAACCCTATTCCGATGTCTTTCCCTGCTGCCCTTACAAGATTGTCCCCTATTCTGTATTTTCTAGTGTCCAGTCTAGTTTACTAAGCAATTAAGGATCTACCACTTTCCACTGGGCGACTATTGTACAGTACAGCTGATCTTGCTGTCAGGAAGGCCTACTTGATGTTCAGTCTAAATACCCCATTGCTCCATATGCCACATCAGTGGAATAAGGTTCTGGAACAGCCGTCCAGTAGCAGAAATGGAGGTTAACAACCTAAATGGTTTTAAGATGGAGCTTGATGCATTTATTAATGGGATTATATGACACAGTTGCCTGAGATAGTACCAGGAGACCCCTTCCAGTCCTATATTCCTCAATACTCTTGTATTGCATTATAGCCACTTCTACCCAATTCTCTTCCTTCTCCTACACTTGTAGGTGGTTTCCATAGTCTTCTTTAGTTGTTGCTTAGCCAAGCTGATAAAAGCACTGAGTGACCATTTCAAGGGTGAGAGGGAGTCTGAAGGGAATTCTTGAAGCTGCAGGCAACATTCTCCTGTGCTATGAATTAGGAACCTTACCTCTGCTAGCCCTGATGATGGGACTGGTGTGTTATACACAGGGTGTTTTAGTGGGGAACTAAGAAAACCCCCCAATGCAATATGTGCGTTGAAGCTGAATAATTGAAACCCAGTCTATAATACATGCAGTCTCAGTTACCTCTTATGGTATAAGCCATAACAAAGCAGACTGAAATACTTAAATAATTAGGAACCACAGGTTCACATCTCAGCAGTAGATAAACTGAGAGCCATGCAGGTGAGTTTGCTTTTATTACTTGGATGAGACCTAGAAAACTGTTTTTATCTGCTATACATGGACATGGAAAAATTCCAGTAACTCATGGTCCTGTCAGAGTAGATTGTTCCAGGTAGTATGTTAGAATTTCCTCCATTGCTCTGTCCAGTGCGTTTTTCACAGATTTAAGTGAAATGGTGGTTTCACAGGCTATCTTGAAGGAAACTATTCCATTCTCAATAGACCTCACTTGGATTTGTTTTTCCTGATGTGCAACCTCATTTTCCTTTTAGCAGCTTCATCCCACTGCTTTAACTAAACTGTTCCTCTCACTGTTTAGTTTTTATACCTGGCAATACTTGTAGACTGTCACTACATATGAGCCCCTCTAGTCATCATTAGGCCAAATTAAGCTTTTTTTTTAGTTGCTCCTTGTGAATTAGTCACCCCACCCTCTGTTGCTGCTCTTCCATGAATTTCTTCTGCTTTATCAACATCTTAATGGGATTGAGGTTCCTAGGCATTCACATGTCATTTGTTTCACCAAGACTTACGTGGTGTGCTCTTTGTTTCTGTAGTCTTATAATGTTATTAATACTAGTTGTAGCTCTATTTATTTTTTTATTATCTGTTTGTATTATAGTAGAAACTAGAGCCATCTGAGATCAGGGCGAGTGGTGCCAGGTACCATATGTGAGCAGAGTAAGAAATATTCCCTGCCTTGAAGAGTTTACAAGAGTAGGCAAGGCAGGTCGATGGTGGGAGAAAGATGGGAAACTGAAGCAGAGAGATTAAATGACACAGGAAATTTACAGCAAAACTAAGAACTGAATCAACATATCCCGAGTCTGTTTAGTGCCTTAATCACAAAACCATCCTCCTCTCTCTTGCTCTGATCTTGTTTGTCCCGATCCTGCCAAGAAAGGCAGATATTGCTCTGGTATCAATCCAAAAGCCTGTCCACCCTAAAAATGACACTCCCAACACTGACACCCCTTCTACTGCTCATAAAATCATTTTTAAAAAACAACCCCCCCCCTCACAAGCCATATCTCCAACAAAGTTCTGACCCTGTAAAAGGAGAAGTTCCAGACACTCTGTAATGTCCAAATGGTCTTCATTATTTCTTGGGATTTTACATGAAGGTGCTTTAGGTACTATCGTGAGGGGTGTCATTAGGAAACCTTAAGGTAGATAAATGGATTTCTATGTATCTATGAGGTTGCCCATCAGCATGATATCGGAGTGCCAGTCTGAATGCTGATCCTGATCACTATAGTTATGGTATCACTGTCATCCCTACATTTTTCTTCATGATTGTTTTCCAGATGTCCTTCCTTGAATCATACTGGTTTGTCATTTTTCAATAGAGATGCTCAGTAAATATTTCCAAGAAGGGGAATGAAAACATCCATTTCTCTAATAAATGGAGTGTGTATTATGGACTTGTTTGAGTTGAGTGTCTTCCGGAGATTAACTTAAGAGTGTGCTGCTATGTTGTTTTCCTTCCTCCTGTGGGTTCCCTATGGAAAAAAAGGGAACAAAGATCAGGTCTAGCCATTAATCAGGGTTTCAGGCAGGAGGCCTTTACAAAGGGTGACTGTGGTGGAGTTTTTCTGTTTGCCTTGTTGTAGACTCCCACCACATGTTAAAAAAAAAAATAAAAAAGTCAAAAGCATGCAAAAAATTAGACAAATAAAACTGAAAAATGGTCATGTGCAGAGATGTACAAATAACAGATCTTTTTTTTTTGGCTAACTGACTGTATCAAATAATCAAAAAACATTGTTTCAGGTCACTGAACAAAATATTTCATTTAACCCAAAACAGAATGTTTCATTTAGCCTTAGAGCTTTAGCTTTTAAAAATAAATAAATAAAACGGAAGTAAATTTTGGGAAAAAATAGTTTTGACTAAAAAAAGTTTCATTCTGAAAAAGTCAAAACGAAACATCAATTGTTCTGGAAGAAAAAATATGGATTTTTTGCATGAAAACAACTTGATAAATTTTACACCAATTTGCAAAGTATTTCTGTCAACACAGGGTTTGCATTTTCAGTGAAGAACAGTTTTGCCTGAAAAATTTCAGCCCTCTGTGTTTGTGTGTGTGTGTGTTAGTGTGAGGACATGGCAAGAGGATTAGTTTCAAAATATGGTTAAGGAATTCTGACAAATCATTTTTGTTTTTTAAAACCAGGTAACGGGGGCATCTTAGATTCACTGGGGCAGGGAGGGTCTTTTGTTTTCTTAAGTGCTATGTAAAGCTGATTGGTTTGGAACACTGGAGAGCGAGGTGAATGGATAGTTTAGAGTTGCATGGGGGAATAAGTAGCTCTTGACTCTAGGTTGCTTTTAACTCTATATCAGCCAGGGGAAATTTTGCGTGGATGGACGCTGGCAATCCCATGAATTCTTATTGAATTTAACACGTGTGAGCATCCACCCACGTGGATTTAGTTGCTGAATTGGGGCCCTGGGTCATGAGAAACTGAAAGATGTCCTTGTCTAATGCCTAGGTGACTCGATTTGGAAGCTTCAATCCACCTTGTAGTGGGCAGGTTTCCATTTCAAGCTTGCACAAAAAGCTAGCCACTTTGTTGGCCTTCTCTCCAGAGAGGCCAGGGAATGGAGAACAAATACTCCTAACATAGGGCTGTAGGGAAATTTTCCACTGTCTGTGGGAAACATGTTGTGGAGCTACATAGAGGACTCCAGCCTCTAGCAGTGTTAGTTCATCTTCTCTTCAAAAAAATTACAATAATAGAGTCCTGATGGCCATTATTTTAACACAGAGCATCCATCCATCCATCCATCCATCATGTAACTAGCATATTTCTAATATCTAATGGTAATTAAATGCCATGCAGGTCAGTAAGTCTGCAGCCACTTTTCAATCTTCTCCCACACTTTCCTCCCAGTAGTGCTAACGTCTTGCAGTAAGAGGGTAGTGATCAGTCTCCATACCCCGCTCTGGTTTTCTCTGCCAAGATTGCCCACAGGAGAGCCTATTACCAGCTAACAATCTGAAATCCAATCTGAACCGTTGCCTCCGCCTGGCTCCCATGTACACAGGCTCCTTTTAATGGAGTGACTCTTATTTTCCACCTCCGCACCGCTAAATGTCAGGATGGACTTTTTTCTGTCCTTCTTGGCTGAGATCTTATCTCTCTCTCATTATTTGATAAAACATCAGGAAGACAGTGGAGAAGTAATTAAATTCAGTACCTGAGCACAGAGCGAGGGAAGGCGGGAGAGAAGAGCAGAAGAAGGGTGAGGATAGAGAGGTTTTTGTGAATCATTTCCCTCCTCCATTTAGTCGAGGCCTGGACTGAGATGACTAATGTAGAAGGAGAGGGTTTTTTTTTTTTTTTTTTTTTTAAATGAAAGGCTCTCTGCTTCCTGAATGCTGATATCTTGCCAGCAAGCTGCAGTCAAGGTTGAAATTGGAAGGAATATTGAACAGCCTTCGAATGGAGAGTTATTTCATATTTATCTTTGTCATTTATTTATTTACCTTGTTGCTTGCAACCTGTTTCTCTCCTCTTCTTCCTTTTATTTTTCCTTTTACTAGACTTAGCCCACACTTTTCTCTGCATTTTATTCTTTGATAAGAATAACTTTTTTCCCCCCACAGCATGAATACGATTCTGGTATTCATTTTTGAATTCTCTTTACTTTTTTCTCCCCTCATGTATATCATTTCTCTGTTACCTTTGATCCCTCTGTTAGATTTTCCCTTTTTTCCTCTCTTTTTTTGGGTCATGTTGATGAATCGTCTGCCAAACTGAGGGCCCAGGAAAATTGTGTTGGGGAGAGGGATAGCTCGGTGGTTTGAGCATTGGCCTACTAAAGCCAGGCTTGTGAGTTCAGCCCTTGAGGGGGCCATTTAGGGATCTGGGGCAAAAAAAAATCTGTCAGGGGACAGTACTTGGTCCTGCTAGTGTAGGCAGGGGACTGGACTTGATGACCTTCAAGGTCTTTCCAGTTCTGTGAGATAGGTATATCTCCAGAGAATTCGGGCCAGATAGCTAGCTGCTGTAAATTGACATTGCTCCAATGAGGTTATTACCAGCTCAAGGTCTAGCCCTTTGATTCAGCTCAAGAAGTGAAAGTTCCCAAGTACACCCATGAAGGGACTCAGCCCGGTTCTTGGGTAGTTCAGGGTTCATGCCCCTTCAGTCCCTGGCCTTGTACCTGTCATTACATGCAGTCCCTTTACTTTTCTTTGGAGGCGTTTAGCTTTTATCGTTTCCATTGTTCCAGCAGTGCCTTTGTTCCAAATTATTGATAGCACAATAATGTCCATCTCCCATGGATCAGGACCCTGCTATACTAGGAGCTGTACACACAATAACAAAATGTTGGCCCTTGACCTACACAGCTCACAATCTAGGTATTATAACCTCTGTTCCAGGCCTGTCCCTTTTTCCTGCAACTCTCCTTCTTATTTCCCATGATTATAATTCTCATCCTGTTTCATTGCAGAGACCTGAGCTGAGTCTTGAAGACCGTGACATTGGGACCAGCAGATGGTGTGCCCTTGAGCCACAAGAACAGCTCTAAGTTGCTACAGGTTGGGTACATATCTATTAGGAGAAGATGGCCATCTCCTTGAAGATCTGCTTCTTCACTCTTGTGCTGCTTCCTCAGGTATGGAATCCCAGGGCTCGGTAAGGGCGTTCTGTGAGTGCATGTTTTTTAAATGCATGGGGTTGTCAGCCCGTGCTAGGAGAAGGCCTTTTGCTAGCAATGGTTCAGGGCTCTCCGGCTCCCCCTTAACTGCTATTGAACCATTTTCAGCTTCTAGGGCCAGAGAGAGTAGAATGAAACTCTTCACCATTTTTGTAAGTGTGAAGAAGGCAGGGTCATAAAAGAACACGGTCAGGGTTAGAACAGCAGCCAAGATTGTCAAGAGCGACTCGGGCGGGCCTTCATTTTTGGATGCCCAACTTGATACAAAAGGGACCTGTTTTTAGAAAGCGCCGTGCACCCGCCCTTTTGAAAAGCATGGCTTTAAGGTGTGTCAAGCTGGGTATCCCAGCACTGAGGCACCCAAAGGAACTAGTCACTTTTTTTGAGACTCTTGAGCTATAGTCAAGAATTATAGGTATCACGAGATCTGTAAGTGAAAGATGCTTGGTAAGGATGCAGCTCGGGGTGGGAAAACATTTTGGTCTGTGGGCCACGTCAGGGTTGCAAAATAGTATGGCGGGCTGAGTAGGGAAGGCTATGCCTCCCAAAACTTCCTGGCCCCACCCCCATCTTCCCTCCCACTTTCCGCTCCCAATTCCCTCCCCCTGACTGCCCCCTCAGAAGCCCCAACCTATCCGCCCCCCCTGCTCCTTGTCCCCTGACCACCCCCTCCAGAGACCTCCCCCACCCTAACTGCCCTCCAGGACCCTGCCACCCAACCCCCCTTGCTCCCTGTTCCCTGACTGCCCTAACCCCTATCCACTCCCCGCCCCCTGACAGACCCCCGGGACTCTGATGCCCTATCCAACCCCCCTGCTCCCTAACCGCCCTCTCCAGAGACCCCCCGCTCCTAACTACCATCCCAGGACCCCACCCCGTCTCCAACCCACCCTGCTGCCTGTTTCCTGACTGCCCCCCGCCACTTATCCAATCCCCCAGCTCCCTTACCATGAGGCTTCTAGCAGCGTGTTTGGCTCTGCATGGAGCCAGACATGCTGCCCCGCAGGAGTGTTCAGCACCCTCTATCTCCCTGTGCACTGTGCGCACAGCAGCATGGCTCTGAGGGAGAGGGGAAGGGGCCAGGGGCAGCCTTCCCTGTGCGGGGGCCAGACGGGATGGTCCCACAGGCCAGTTGTGGCCTACGGGCTGTAGTTTGCCCATCCCTGATGTAGGTGTATCAAGTTACTTATAGCTACTGCTACACACTGCTTCCTGCATTTCAGTTCGTCTCTTTACTGGAGTAGTGATTTCTCAGGACTTCTCAGGAAACATTACATGGCGCGAGTCCCTGGGAGATATTGTGTTTAAATCCTGAATCCCAGCCTTATTAATAGCTCCCAGTAACTTTCAAATACAAAATGCTACACAATTGCTTAGATTTTTACATTTTAATACACCCAAACAAGCTGACCATTTTAAAAGGACACTTAAAATAAGATTAAATAATGTATTAAACAACAGCTATTTGATTCAAGAGTTTGTCTTATAGATGTACATTTTTTCTCCTTGGGTCTTCTTCAGAAATTATTTTCACTAGTGTGGCTAAAATGTAAAGTTTATTAGCTGGATTCTTCAGATTGGAATGAAAACGGTAGTGTGCTTCAAAAAATTGGCATAGTCAGCAAACACAAAAGTTTGGTCTGTGAATTCTTCTAGCTAGAACAGGGGTGGGCAAACTTTTTGGCCCAAGGGCCACATTGGGGTTACAAAACTGTATGGAGGGCTGGGTAGGGAAGGTTGTTCCTCCCCAAACAGCCTGGTCCCCACCTTCTATCCGACCCATCCAACCCCCCTTACTCCTTGTTCCCTAACCGCCCCCTCCTGGCACCCCCGGCCCCTAACTACTCCCCGGGATCCCACCCCTTATCAACCCCCTCCCTGTCCTCTGATTGTCCCGACCACTATCCACACCCCCAACCCAACAGACCCCCAGGACTCCCGCACTTATCCAACCACCCTCTGCTCCCTATCCCCTGACCCCCCGAACCTCCGCCCCATCCAACCGCTCCCTGCTACCTGTCCAACCCCCCGGGATTCCCTGCCCCTTATCCAACCCCCCACCACCATCCCCTTACCACAGTGCTCAGAGCAGCATGTCTGGCAGCCACGCTGCCCGGCCAGAGCCAGACATGCTGCCGTGCTGCCCCGCAGGAGTGCATAGCCCCACCTCTCAGAGCACTGCCTGTGCGGCGGCATGGCTGCGGGGGGAAGGGAGAAGGCAGAGAGGAGCCGGGGGTAGCCTTCTCAGTCTGGCGCTCAGGGGCCGAGCAGGATGGTCCCGGGGGTCAGATGTGGCCCGCAGGCTTAGTTTGCCACCTCTGAGCTAGAAGCACTCAGCTCTTTTGATTGTTGGCTTGTTCATCTGGTCAGATAGGAAGTCTTCCTTGTCGGCAAAATGCTACAGGTTTGAGATCCAGATATGACAGCAGTAGCCATGTCCTCTTGGCTGATAAACTGACCTTTACCAGTAGAGCCTGATGGGAATCTCAGTGTTTCCCCTCTCGCTCTAATTTTCTGCTCTGAGCTCTCATTAGCTCAGCTGTGAGGTTAATGTTGTATGAGATATGTAGAGCTGTAGGCCTTTAATAATGGCTTCTATGCTGGCTTCAAGCAAATACTGTGTCTGCTTATTATCTACCAATTCCTCTTTTCTGGATTCTCCTGTTCCCTTGTGGCTGTGCTCCTTACCATTGTCTCTGCACAGATTTCAACGAGACTCTTCCTCTTTCCCACAGCTGCTCTCTGCACTTAAAGACAAAATGCTCTCTTCTAAAAGCAGGTGTATTTTATGTGCAACATATTATTATTATTATTATTTATTATTATATTCTGTATAGTATTGTATTTGGGCAGGGGAAGGAATTCTTTACCTGAATTCCTAATATCAGCTTGGTTACTGCTCTTAGACAAAGGGAGTTGTTGGCAGTGCAAATTATTTTCACACATAAGCAGTAAGATAGAGGTGAATATAAGCTGTAAACAAAACTAGAGATAGGCCATGGTCCCTTTGGGATCCAGAATTCAGCTTCTTCTCCTTATGTGTTAATATCCGTGGGAATTCATATCTGGGTTTAAATTCAGACCAATGGAGGCAGGTACCAGCTGGACAATCCTGGTTTCTGATTTGGGAAGCAGGAAAGCCAGGCCAATGGCATCCATCAAATACTGAAACAACACATTTCACTTTCTGTTTCGATGTAAATTAACTTGAATGCCCCAAAGTCCAACTGGCTGGTATAGACAGTAAGTGAAATAAGATAGCACACGAGAAGAACATCAGATTACGTGGACATGGAAAGGATGTTGTTAATGTAGAATGAGGCTATCAAAAAGAGCAGAAGACAGTGAAAAGGAAAGCTAAACTGATCTAAAAGCCACCCCTCTCTCCTCCCATGCTGTATCTTGGCCACTGGACTGGGTATGAACCACAATTCTAAAGATGAAAGAATCTATATTCAACTGCAAAGCTCCCGAACAAGGCAAATTTTACTTTGATTCCTTGTTAGTGTGGGTACAGGAATCAAATGGACCCTGAAAGGTTCAAAAGAGTAATTAAATGGTGAGCATGCCTCTGTTTCTTGTTGTTCTCTTACACCTTATCTCGCTTTCTATAAGAAACCAAGGTCAATTCCCATTGATTTCAGCGGAGGTCAGGATTTATCCTCAGATGCTCAAAAACTGAGCATGGGTCACTTTTTGAACCTGTCCCAAGAATGGTGGTATTTTTAAAATAATGTTTAAGGGCTTATCTACACCAGTGTTTTTCAACCTTTTTTCATTTGCAGACCCCTAAAAAATTCCAAATGGAGGCACGAACTCCTTTGAAAACCTTAGAGATAGTCTGTGGCTCTCAAGGGTCTGCGGAAAACCGCAGTTCTATGGTAATGACAACCTTTCACGGGCCTCTTAGACCAGGGGTAGGCAAACTACGGCCCGTGGGCCACATGTGGCCCGCCGGCCGTTTTCATCCAGCCTGTGAGCTTACTGCGGGTCCCCACGTTCCTGGGCCGGGCCCGCCCTGCGCTTCCTGGCGGGTGGTGGGTGAAGCACAGGGAGCCGCTGGGCCCCGCGCTCCCTGGCTGGGGGCCGGCAGATCCCGGCATGCCACGGGTCCCCGTGCTTGTGGGCAGCCCGCCCCACGCTCCCTGGAAGGGGCCAGGTCTAGCGGGGAGCCATTGGGCCCCGCCCTCCCTGGCTGGGTGGAGCATGGGGAGCCACTGGGCCCCGCGCTCAAGGGCCGGGGCCAGCCGAGCCCAGCATGCCGCAGGTCCCCGTGCTCGCAGGCGGGGCCCGCCCAGCGCTCCCGGCTGCCCCCGCGCTCCCTGGCCCGGCGGCTGGGTGGAGCGCCGGGAGCCGCGGGGGCCCGCGCTCCCTGGCTAGGGCCGCCGGACCCCGCGCTTTCTAGCCAGGCCCAGTGGAGGAGCACCCAGCTGACTAAGGTAAGGGGGAGGTGTTAGGTGGTGGGATCCGAGGGGTGGTGGTTAGGGTGGGGGGATCTCGGGAGGGGGCAGTCAGGGAACAAACCAATAGGCCTTAGATGGGGAGTGGGATCCTGGGGGTGGTAGTTGGGGGCGGGGATCTTGGGAGGGTGTAGTCAGGGAACAAAGCAGGGGGACTTAAATAGGGGTGGTGTCCCAGGGTGGTGGTTAGGGTGGGGGGATCTCAGGAGGGGGCAGTCAGGGAACAAAGAATAGGGGGGCTTAGGGGGTAGGATTCTGGGGCAGCAGTTAGAATGGGGGGGTCTCCGGAGGGGGCAATTGGGACAAGGAGCGGGTGGAGGGTTGGATGCGTCAAGGCTTCTGAGGGGAGTAGTCAAGGGGCGGGAAGTGGGTGAGGGTTGGATAAGGGGCAGGGTCAGGCTATTTGAGGAGGCACCACCTTCCCTACCTGGCCCTCCACACAATTTTTAACCCCGATGTGGCCCTCGGGCCAAAAAGTTTGCCCACTCCTGCCTTAGACATATTCTGTAGACCCTCAGGGGTCCACAGAACCCAGGTTGAAAACCAGTGGTCTGTACGGTATGTTAGTGCTCACTAGCTGGGGTATAAATTTGGGAGCACGCCAGCGGGTCATGCACTAACTGGCCTACACGGAGCCTGCTGGCATACGCTAAAAGTTGCCCAGTGCAAGCTGAGACAGTCCCACTTCAAACCACACTACTTTAATGTGCACTAGGGAACTTTTAGCACATGCCACCAGGGTCCGCATGGGCTCATTAGTATGCAACATCCCAGGTGGCATGCGCTGATGCATCCCGTTATTTGAATGGAAAGAAAATGGCCTCCTTTTCCTGTGCTTTTTTTCAAGTGTGGAAATCAGCATAGTCACTTGCTTTTTAAGAAAATGAACAGTCAGAAGACTGGAATGAGGGTCAGTAAATGCTATTGCAATACCACCGTGGCACACCGCATTGTTAGCTTTGCAGGACAAAAAGATTCCCCTCACTTCTTCAAGGGTTAGTGTCTGTACCCAGTAATACAGTTTCACATATTCAAAAGTAAAGAGAACTCCCTGGCTTGAGAGTCACCCCAGCGCTGTGACCCCTGGTGTCGGGCTCTGTCTTGCCTATAGGCATTTTGGATGAAATCTTGGCTCCATTGAAGTCAATGGGAGTTCTGCCATTCACTTCAGTGGGGCCAGGATTTCACACGCAGCGCTGGAATTGCCGGACACTCACCAGGCGGCTCCGCTTGGGTCCCAATGCACTAGACCTGTGTGATCTCAAGCATCTCTTCCACTCAGCAGGCAGCCACCCTGTATTTTCTCTTGGCCTTTGTGGCATGCATCCTTGATACCAGTGAGGCTCCACAGCTCAGCTGCCCTAAGCCCTAGAACCAGTGCTGAAACCCCAAGATATGCCAGTCATTTTTCCAGAGCTCCAATTTTGTGGGAACTCTGGGTTTGCAGTTCCCCCTTTAGGACCTGGGAGAGTGAAAAAGCTCAAATAAACAGGGGTTGTAAGGGCTTCCAAACACAATTACTTTTTACTTCGATATCCTGAGAAATACACATTCTAGGCAAAACAATAGAACTACCCAGACACATTTTCCAGCTTCAGGTTCCTGAGCATTTGAGTGTTCTTTGGGTTTAGCTCAACATTCTTTAGTGTGTCCTCTGGGGTGTCCTGGATCCTTTCTCTCCCCTTGCACATGGCTTCCTCTCCAGACCATGGAGTCTCTCTGGTCCCTTCTCTGTCTCTCAAATATTCAGTGAAAGACCATCTCTTTGTCAGGTAATCCCCACTTAATCTTATCTGGTTATCAAAGTCCCTCACCAGGTGATCTATTGCTTATATACCTCCCCAACTGAATTCAGGTTTGGTGGTTTGACTTATGTGGCAGTTATCTCTTTTGGTCCCAGGGTGTTCCCATCAATAGTTAACAATGCTCTTTGTTAGCCCTATGCCACCACTTAAGATGTTAGTGCCAGGGAGAGGTAAAAAGACATCAGGACAGCATAGACCAGCCTTACAATCAAAATGGAATTGCCAGTCTAACAGAGAGACAGAGTCCCTAAAATTAGACAGATTCCAAAAGCTGTACATAGACACAGGGCTTGTCTTCACTAGCGCGGGGAGAGATCGATCTTATGGCGATTGATTTATTGTGTCTCGTCAAGACGCGATAAATCGATCGCCAGTGGCGCCCCTGTCGACTCTGTAACTCCAGCTCGCCAAAAGGCGCAAGCTGGAGTCAACGGGGGAGTGCGCCGACGACCGCCACCGCCGTGAGGACGGCAGGTAAGTCGGCTGTAGATACGCCGATTTCAGCTACGTTATTAACGTAGCTGAAATTGCGTATCTACAGTCGATCCCCCGCCCTAGTGAGGACCAGCCCACAGTGCTCTAACCCTTGTCTCTTCAAATAGGCAGGTGATGAAGAGATACAGGAGGTGTTCAAGATGGCTGGACAAAGTGGCCAACAAAAAGGCTCTTGCCCTTGTGCTAGTGAGGCTGGGAGAGGGAAGTGAGAGGAGGCTGATGCTAGATAAGATGAGGAACTGGGAATGACAAGCTCAATGAGGTTTGTAGATTCAGATTTTCAAGGCAAGAAGGGACCATTATGATCATCTAATCCAGTGGTGTCCAACACGTTTGCTACTAGCCACATGTGGCAAAGAGGCTATTGAATTGTGGCTAATGCATGAACTATGCATTGCTATATTGAAGACAGCAGTACTGGAAGACAGGTTGTGTGCTTTGATATACAGCTTGTTAATGTGGCTAGGATGTAGTGTGAGAGAGAAGACAGCACAGACAACAGCGGATGTGTGTGTGCTCCGTGTCGTTTGTAGTATGTTTTTAATCCTTTTTTATAATGTGGCGAATAAGAAAAATTCTAAACCACGAGTGTGGCTGGCATCGAATTTCTATTAGACACTGCTGATCTAATCCTACCTCCTTCACAGCGTAGGTCATATAATAGCAGTTCCCAAACATTTTGTCAGCATGACCCTATTTCAATGAATTATTTCTGTCTGGGACCCCAGGCAGCATGGGGGATGCCATTTTGTAGAGCAATATGGTGTCCTCCACACAGCATGACCTTGCACCCACAGTACAGGTGAGGTCACATTGTGCAGATGATGCCGTTTTGGAGAGCAAAATGGCACCCCCCAGAAGATGTGATCTATCCCGCACACTGCCTGGGGGCTCATGGTTTGCAGAGCAAAACAGTTTCCTTAGCACACTAGGGACTGGTGCAAACTCATCTGCTGATGGCGTGACTCCATTCAGTGTCTCAATCCAGTTTGGGAACTACTGCCACAGAATTTAACCCAGTAATTCCTGCATCCAGCCAAATGACTTGTAGTTGAATTAGACCGTGTTTTCTTTAAATCCATTTTGATGTAAAACCTGCAGTAATAGAGAAATTCTCCACAGACCTTGATGCAGAGGCGTTTCTAGAGGAATTCCATAAAAGGTTTTAGGAAGGAGTCATCCGAGGGCCCCCAAAGTGGGAATCTTCTGCCAAGATTTTCAAAAACTGACTTGCAATATTGAACGTCCAGCAAGGGACACATTTAAAGTGGCCTGATTTCCAGAGGGTTACTGCTCAGAAATTGAGGCCCATATCACGTGTCTCAGATTGGGCACCCAAAGATTGAAATACGCAAAACAAAAATCTTGTCCTTCATTTCTAAAGGTGAATTTTGCTGCGATTGTAACTATATAATAAATCTCTTGAGTTTACAGGTGAATGGACTTCCTGATAAGTGTCAAAAGGCAACAAGCCACTGCTTACTATCTCCTGCATTTCTGTAAGTTGCTATGATTGCTGTTGTGGATAATTAATGGTTGACTCTGGCTTCTGTAATGAGCGGCCCTCGTTTGGCCGTAATGAACGACCAGAAGGCAAATCAGGGTTAATAGGGTAGAATACTCGTCTTTTATTCATATTATTTTTCAGTTGTTCTGTATTTGTAGACCATGCAAGATTTTGCTATAATCACCTGCAGGGTTCCAGAGAGGAACATCGCTGATTTTTTTTTTCTTCCCCTCTCGTTATTGAAAAGACTCATGCCCAAGGTAGAGTTTTTATTATAATTTCTTTGTGTGTTAATTATTCATTCATTTTTCCTCCTTTGAGTTTCTCCTCTCAAGCTGGAGCCGTGCATATCGCACAGGGCTGAAAGTAACATTTTTGACTTACCAGTATGGGGAGACGCAGCTACCCCCGGAAGGGGCAGTGCCTTGAACGGAAGGGGCGGGGCTAGGGAATCTGCAGTTACCCCCTGCTGCCTGGGGCTGGTTAGCTGTTCCTTTTGCCCCTCTCCCCCGTCAGCAGCTGGGTGGGGGGAGCAAAAGCTGGGTCCTTTAAAGCGGCAAAAGGACTCTGCTTGAAGTGCTGCCACGGCAGCGCTTTAACCTCCCTGCCCCTTCTGCGCCCCTCGCCCCCCCCCCCCCCCGCCACCGATGGCAGGGGCAAAAGGAGCAGCTACCCAGCAGTGCTTTAAAGTAAGGCAGTAGGGGCCGACAGGCTTTTTACCGGTACGGCATACCGGCTCGTACTGCCTTCCATTCACCTCTGATATTGCACTAATGTTATTTACACCGTATGCCTTGTTGTGGCTGCAGATTGCTTTGCGATATCTGTACTCGTGGGTTTGCTCTCTGCTTTGACTCTCTGATGAAAAGTGACTTGGATCCCCTTCACTCCTGGATTTCCCTGCCCTGTACAGTAAAGATGTTTGGAGGCCAATCACATTCTCTTGCTGAATTTTACCAGGTTCCTTTCTTAGGTCAATTGCAAATATCACTGCAAAGTTTTAGAGCAAACTGATTTCCTTCTTACATGCTGCAGACTAAGAGGCCCTGTAAAACGCTTTCTTCCCCACGCCCTGCTGCGTTGTTTTGCCTTTCTAACCACACAGCTGATGTTTGATAAATCTTTATGGTACTTGCACGACTTCCATCAGCATCATATCTGAGCACCTCACAAGCTTTAATGTTTTTATCCTCACACACCCCTCGTGAGGCAGGGCTGTTATCCCCAATTTACAGATGTAGAACTGAGGCACGTAGAGATTAAGTGACTTGCCCAAGATCACACAGGAGGTCTGTGGCAAAGCAGGGAATGAAAACCAGGTCTCCTGAATCCCAGACTAGCACTCTAACTAGTGGTCAAATCACTTAGTCTTGGTCTACACTACGGAGGCGGGGAGGGGGAATCAATCTAAGTTATGCAACTTCAGCTATGAGAATAACGTACCCCATTGCCGCTATCCCATTGACTCCGCCTGCACCTCTTGCAGTGGTGGAGTACAGGAGTCGACAGGAGAGCACTCGGGGGTTGATTTATCACATCTAGACTAGACACGCTAAATCAACCCCTGGTGGATCGATTGCAGACATACCCGTAGTCTTTCTGTGCCTCAGTGCCCTATCTGTAAAATGAAAATAATAGCCCTTCCTTGCAGGAATGTTGGCATCTCTTGGCATGATGTAAATTCTGCAAGGCAGTGGGATGGACTGGATTCATAGGCCTCTTCTATACTTAGAATAAAGCCACCACTGGTGAAAACCAATATAGCCACACTACTGCAAACCGCAAATTATTGCAAGGAAAGCCGTGACTTGCATTGGTTGAGCCTTTCTTGTTTCAAGTCAGGGTGAACTCAACCAGTGCAAGTCGTAGACCTACCTGAGCTGGCTTTACTGCTACCACTATCCATGCTAGCTAGGTGAAAGCAGGTGAGCTTGTACAGCCTGGTCTGAAGCCGATATTGCCACAGTTTCACTGCTCTGGTACCTGAGCCAGCTAGATTAACGCTAACACAAGCTGCATTATAGACATACTGCCCTTAAAGACCAGGAGGAGACCTGTTCTAGAGGACAGATTATCCCGTATTTGCGTTCTGTGGGGTTCTTTTGCACTGTTCTCTGAAGCATCCACTACTAGCAGCAATCTGAGACAGGACACTGAGCTACGTGGATCTCAGGTCTGATCCAGTCTGGTGATTGCTACATTCGTAGGCATTGCTGTAATGCAAACAATAGAGGCATTATTACTAATGGGGTTAAAGTGCTTTTGACATAAATGGATCTGATTTTTATCTCAGTGTCCTCAACAGGGTTGGAGCTGATGAAGTATCATGGATGCTGTCAATTTATCAGGTTTATATTCAACCTCTCTCTCTCTCATTCCTTTCTCCGTCTTGCCTGCATGTCCCTGATCTTCCAGCTGTTCTCTGCACCCTTCAATTCTTTTCTCTCAGCTTTCACTTTCCCTGTCATTTGATTAGGTTTATTTTAGCCCACATCTGTAAATGCAATAGGGGTGTTTTTACTGGAAACGTTAACAAAGTCATCATCAAATTATTGAGAAAATGGGATCTTCAAACACGGCTCCTTTGTCTGGCACAAAAGGCACTCGAGAAACAAAGAAATTCATGAGTCACAATGTTGGATTTGGATTTGAACTGAATTTTAAATGCAACTGCAATGCAGGTGTTTTAACTGTCTGTAATAATTCAATCAGATGTATTTCTTCAGCTAATGCTGGGTGTTTTTCTGTGGATGCACTTTGAATGTCACATGGCTTGAAAGTCCAGATGGTAAAATATTCCATCAGTTGATTGGTTGTGTTACTCATATGTGCCTTGGAGACCCTGACAAAGGAAGATGTAAGTGATGCTCCTTGTATACTAATAGTGAGGTGTGCAAGCCCGCAAATATAAGATGGAGGAGTCAGGGAACCTCTACAAGATCAAAGGCCTGTAGCTGTATCTGGCAGTGTCAAGCCTCCATTTACTGAGGCAAGAAAAGGACCCGGACATGTTTTCTCCAATCCTATTGACTGAGAGGAGATAGATTTCTAGATCTTTTTAAGGACATGTCCCCTGACCTTCCTGCTGCTCTTCATAATCCACTTATACCTCTGCTCTGTCCTTTTTATTACACTCAGATACATTCAGATAGGATCATCTAAGCTCAGGACACTTGTGATTGAAAATAAGACAGTTCTTTCTAGAGGCTTTCTTGGTTGCTTCATTTTCCTAGTTCCTCTTTCTCCCTGCTGATACATCTTTGAGGACACGCAATTTCCTCTTCTTCCCAGTTGTGAAGGGCACAAATAAAGGTGCTTGTTCTCTTCTCCTTTCCTCTGACCACGTTTGTTTCCTTGCTTGGGCTATTACCAACTTGCCTTGAACCAGTTCTTTTGCCTTTCCTCCATTCAAGTGTGTATGCTCTCAAGATCTTGTATCCCCATTAGAAAGGTCGAGGACTCCAAATGGGGTGAGATGTTGTCTGCCACCGGACCCTTCCCACAGATGTGCCTAGGTCCCAGCCATTTCACAGAAATACACTTGTATATCTCCAAGATCCTCTGCTCAAATAAGAGCCAGGGTTATGCCAGAAGCATATGCATTGTACAGAGGAAAATCTCAGGGAACTAAGTGTTATTACTGATGCTACTTATGGTTATTACCACTGCCATTTTATGTAACACTTAGAGATAGTGCCCTAGGTGCACTGAGGAGCAGGAGGCAATCAACAAGACACTGACTGGGCCCGTAGACATTTGCCATTGTGGCTAAATAATCGGTCTGGGCACATAACACAAGCGAGGTGGTTCATGGGAAGAAGGTTGAGCAATTCCTGGTAAGATCTGATCGGAGAGTCAAGGTCCAAGAGTCTAGAATACCACAAGCTGAGGAATGCCCATGTTCTCTGCAGGTTTGTGAATAATTACAGAGCAAAATCAGGTTGTCTAGGAGCGACCAGTGTTTAAATAAAGGTCAAACAAGAACATGGTAAAAACCACGTGGGGATACTTTGCAGAGGTTGCGGAAAGCAGAGAGTTAACATAGGTTTTGCTTTCTGTGCACTTGTGTGGCATCTTTCATCAGAAGATGTTGAATCTGTATTAATTAATAGATCATCTTGAACACTGGACAGGGACCCAGAAGATGTAGGTTCAGTTCCAAGGACTGCCACAGTGTCCCCTGTGTGACCTTGGGAAAGTCACTTACATTTTCTGTGGTCCCCATCTGGATGCTAATAATACTCTCTTGTCTACTTAGACTATAAACTCTTCAGGCCAAGACGGTCTCTTACTGTCTGTTTACGCAGCTGGGACCTGCAGGTGACTGAACTGCTTCACCAACAGTAGCAATAGCAATATAGATATAGATAGAAATCAGACATTAAAATACAGCGGTATAATACATTAACTGCAAAACATCTAGATCTGAACTCCTTTCATAAGCTTCTGTTTATGCGCGCACATAGCTATCTAAACATTGATACATTTTTTTTTATTTAGGCTTAACAGATAGCTGGGTCTTAAAAATGTTTGGTAGCAGATTACAGAGCACAAAATGGTTGCCTTGCATTAAAACCTCCTCTCCACCCCCCACACGGGAGTAACCATAATATCTGTGACAAGCAAACACTATGGGAACTACAGAGATTTAGGGTTTTTTATTATGGTTTTTTTCCCCCTCTTGTTTTATATTTGTAAATTTGGAGGAGTATTGGCTTGAACAGTTAAATGAAAACTAGAAATAAATCCACTGGAAAAGAGCATGTAAAATAAAATGTTAGATTCAGTGATTTTTTTGTGTGTGTTGTTCAGCTATTAATATCCAGCTCCTGGAGAGAAATTATTCAAGTCTGTAATAAGGGTGTTGCTGGGCTTTTCTTCCTTTCTATTGCTGAATCAGCAGCCTGTGCAGATTTACTGTAGAGTAAGCTCTCAGTCAAACAGCCTCAGTGCAGCCTGCAAGCTGCGTTAATAAGGAGACCGGAGTGAAAGCCAAAGGGTAGGAAGGGAGGATCTGAGCAAAAAAAAAAAGGAACATATCTTTATATTGCTTACCTGTCATTTACTACAGCTCTGTGGCATTAGTCAGGAACTCAGGTATTCCAAGACTGGCTCTCCCATTGGTTCAATGTATGGCCTTCGATAGGCATTTAGCCATTATGTGCCTCAGTTTGCCCATCTCAACACAAGATTTGTCTATTTTACAGGGGTGTTGTATGGGATGAATTAGTCCAAATCTGTAAAGCCCATCAAAAAATATATTGCTACCATATATAATTTCCCTGCGTAGTTATGACTGTAGGACCTAAGGGTAAATAACCCTTTCAACAAAGCCTTCTATTTGTTTCTCTGGGCAAGAGGTGAACAACTTCACTTTAGTCCTACTTTGACTCCCATTTCTTAACAGGAAGAAGCACTTCTCTCACAAAATACTTATCTGGCAGCTGCTGAGGCCCGGTCTACACCACAGAATTAGGTCAACTCAAGGCAGCTTACGTCAACAGCAACTAAAATGTTGCTCCGGCCAATGTAACTTGCCCGCTACGCCACCTTAATAATGCCAGCTCTGTGAGAGGCATAGTACTTAGGCTGATGTAGTTAGGGTGACGTGGTATCAGTATAGACACTGAGTTACTTACATTGACTGACTGTTGCTGGCTTTCGGAAGACTTCCCACAATGCCCCACACTGGCACATAAACCTGTGCAACCATTCCTGGAGAGGGCTTGGTAGTGTTGACGTGCTGGTCGTGGCTTCCCACAGCTCCCATTGGCCAGGAATGGCCACTGGGAGCTGTGGGGGAGCCGTGCCTGCAGATGGTCAATGTAAACAAAATGTCTCGCGGCCCGCCAGCGGATGACCCTGATGGGCCACGTGCCGAAGGTTGCCGTCCCCTGATCTAACATATTGCAGCACAGCTTGAAGAAACAACCGTCCCAGACATTTTCTAACATCGTTCTGAATGCTAAAAAAATCTGACCTCCTCTTTGTTTTCCTGCCCTTTCCCTTCTCAGTGCACTTCAGTGTGCTTGTTCTGTTCACCCAGTTTCTCCTGCAACTGCCTAGGCGATGTCTTTGGGATGATTTTGTGAACCAAACGTCTGGAATGAGGCCAATAACGTCTCTCCTGATAAAGTCCATGTTGCTATGGGCAGGTCTACGCTACTGGTGAAGTCGATCTAACATACGTTGCTCAGGGGTGTGAAAAGACACCTCCTCGAGCAACGCAAATGACGGTTACCTAAACACTGTCCACGCTAGTGCTATGTCGGCGGAAGACGCTCTCCGGCCAACCTAGCTTCTGCCTCTCGCCGAGGTGGCGCAGTTATGACGACGGGAGAGGGCTCCCCTGTCAGCACAGAGCATCTTCACCAGACGTGCAACAGTGGCGCAGCTGCACCCATGTAGCACTTCTAGTATAAACCTGCCTTGTTGTTTACCTACTGCTGACTATTGATTAGCTTATATTGTTTTTTGCTGCAGCTGCATCCTACTGCCTGCTCCCTCTGTCTCTGTTGGATGAAGCTACTAATGTGCAGATAAAAACAATACCTGAAGACCAGGTTCCACCGATATATTTAATCAGAGGGAGCAAGGATGATCCTTTGCCAGGGTGCATGAATGCTCCTCCTACCCTGGCCAGAATCAGGGGTAATCTGGATCTGTCAGGATTGGCTCCCCACTTTGAACTCTAGGGTACAGATGTGGGGACCCACATGAAAAAAGAAATAACCCCCCAAACTTATTTTACCAGCTTATGTTAAAACTTTTCCCCCCAGACTTCTCCTGTGTCTGGAGCTGGTATGCGGCCACCATCAAGTGAGAATGTCTGTCTCAAAAAACTATTGGACATGGGCCACTTGAAGCCCCTCTTTCTCTTTCCACAAAACCCCCCAAACTTATTCCTTCTCTGGGAAGCTTGGGAGAAAAGCCTCGCCGGATCCCGCGAGAAGTGCCCGATCCAAAACCAGGATCTTACACAATGGAAAACAAGCAGTCAGATTCTTAAAAGAAAGATTTTAATAAAAGACAAAAAGAAAGGAATAAATCCCTTATAACCATCAATAGAACAGCATCTACCATAATCAACAAAAGAATTAAGAAACCAAACCTCTCCCCCGAGGCAACTTTCTCCCACTGTTGATATCTCTGCTGAATCTTACAATATCAAGAAGCACCCAGCCAACACTCACCACTGAGAACCCTTCAAGTGATAAAAAAAAAGCAGATTAAACTTACTATTTGACTACCTTACTTGTTACTGGATAGAAGCTTATGGTTATAGTAAAAGAAATAGGTGTGGTTCATCCCATAGCCAAGTTGAACAAAGCGAAACCCAGAGAGAAACTGAAACTCAAAATCCTTTGTCTCCTGAGGAATTTCTCATTAGTCAGTTGTCCACCTCTCAGGTTACCTTTAGCTTAACCCTTTACAGGTAAACACTAATTCTAGGCTACTTTATACTTATGACAGGATCTGTATGTTTGATAACATGGTGATGAGTTATAGGGATCACGATGAATAACTATTAATGTAATGAAATCTCTGTCTTCAGTATTATTTCTACATTCCTTATTTTTGGTACAGCGCTTACTTTTGAACACTTGCTTGTTTTGATGGGGGTTTTTTGGGCGGAGGGAGTTATATCTATAAAATTGCACTGGGAAAGGCTTACTGTGTGTCACTAAAATAGAATAATCTTGAAAATCTGGTAGAAGGCAGTCAACAACGTACTAGACCAACCCCTGAGGGTTAATATAAAATATTGTACATCCCCACCCATGCTTCCAGTTCTTTCTTTAGCTGCATTATTATCCTTCCGGTGACAGAGGGATCCACCTTATTTATCTCCATAACTTATATGGCATCCAAAATGCAGGTGGCTGAATATGCATTATTGTTAATTTATTATTGTTGCACCTAAGAGCCCTCAAGCCTGACCCTGGACCCTATTGTGCTAGGCACTGCACAGAGAAGAAAAAAGTATGTCCCTGCTCCAAAGGGCTTATGATCTAAGTATAAGAGAAGAGACAACAGATGGTCATAGGCAGTCAGGGGAGAAGAAGCAAACAATAAGACAGTATTAGTCAGGATGACAGGACAGCAGGAGATTATCAAATTTGTAGACTTCATCGAAGAGGAGATTTTTAAGGGTGGGGGTCAAAGATGGCCATTGATTTGGCTTCAGGGGTGCTAGAACAGTTTGTGCAGTGGGGGTGCTGAGAGCCATTGAACCAGACGGTAAACTCTGTATATAATGGAAACCACTTCAAGCCGGGGGGTTGGCAGCACCTAGGACTCCTGGTTCCATCACCTATGGCTGGCTTTGTAGATGTTTTCAGTGAGTCCCTCCCCAGGGTGAAGGGCAGCATGGGGGAAAACACCAAGGTGGAACATTTAACAAGTGGGCAATGGAAGCTGGTATCCTGGGCTGATTGGAGGCGCGAGTCGTCATCTCAGTAGGGAACGAGAGATGACACGTAAAGTGGGGACAGGCAGCACAGCTGGCGTAAGGAATGGGTGAACCACGTAGATTAAAATACATACCCCCTCCCTCTACCTGCCACCCTGCATCTCCTTGCCGTATAACTTAGCTGCAGCCCAGAGAGGAATTGGGATGGAAGTCTGTGACTGTAGCCCTTACCTTGTAAATTTTCCTATCACATAAAAGTTGCAGGGGAGGATAAAGGTCCTGGATCTTCCCCTAGAAACTATGTTGTTGTCTGGAGGAAGGAACAAGATCCCAGACTTCTCCTCGGAAACCACCCAGAGCGAGGAGAAGTGCTTCACATCTCTTCATCTCCCACCCTGGAATTCTGGGGGAGGGACAGAAAATGTGGTATCAGGCTATTGTCCTCATAACCAAGAAAGCAACACGAGCAGAGGCAAACCGGGTCATAGAATCATCGATCATAGGAGATTAGAGTTGGAAGAGACCTCAGGAGGTCATCGAATCCAACCCTCTACTACAAAGTCATTTGTAAGGAAGGGATCTGAATAGGGAGCTGGAGGGGGAATGGGATCTCAGATGTTTTGGATAATTCAGGTTCTTGGCAAGCATCCCTGCTTTGGAGACTTTAGCTGAACCTGAGCTCCAAACTTTCTGAGGTTCCTTCATCACTAACTGCAACCTCCAAGAGGAAGTGCTATGCATTAATGCCTAGTTGGCACAAACAAGAAAGATCAGTCAGACAGAGCATGCTGCATGGTGCTAAGGCAGCGAATGCCAAGGTTAAATATAGAGACAAAACTTGGCTTGCCCTGTGGGGATTTGTAATGCAGCAGGACTGCAGGGATTGTGGATTGCAGCAGATGTCAGAAGCTGAGCATCTGTGAAGATATAATGTCACCAGTGACATTTATAGGAAGCCAGACCAAAATTTTCAAACCTGGGGAGTTTGAAAGCTGGGTTCTTGAATCTGTGTTTATCTACTTAAAGAAATGTGGTCTGATTTTTTTCAAAGATGCTAAGCAGCTGCAGTTTGAGCAGCCTATATTTAAGAAGCCAGGTTGACTACTTTGACCCAAGTCTTCTGTGCTTAGTGTAGATGAATGGCTTTGCATATTGGGGTGTTGGGTTTTTTTCCTCTCTGACACTAACAAATTGTCTCTTGTATAAATATGCAGAAGATCATTGGGCCTAAATGTCTGTACTTTGCAGTCAATCAGATGTCTGCTCGGCAAATAGCACCAGGTGCCCTCTCTGTTATCCTTGGAGAAGGCCCTGTGCTACTATATTCTGTATTGAGACCTCCCGGTCTCAAGGGCAGGCTTAATACTTAAATGTATGTTACATTTTGTTTTCATTGAGACTTAAAACAGCAGGAGAGCAGCATGTGGGAGAAATAGGATTTATCATGAATCTTTCCCAACTGGGTAAGACCTTCACTGGTCTAACTGAGCAGATGTCATCGTACAAGAGAGTGGGATTCATAAAGTGAAACCTGGGACTGTGTTGTCTGTGTTAGCTCTCATGGTGTAACTGAGATAACTGTGCATGACTGTACGTGGGATTTTATGATATGTGGCCTTTGTGTAAGGCCTAGAGCTGCAATGGACCCATAGTCAGGGATCTGAACTTTGCTGATCAAACCCCTGTGAGAGCCTGTTACAATGTGAGTGGAATCTTCCATTGACCTATTGCATGAGAGATTTTGGAAATGGAGGGTGGGGAAAATATCTAGGCACAAATTTTCAGACACGAATGCCTGATGTTAGATGCTTAACTCGATATTTCAGCAACGTTATAACTTTGGGTTTGATTATTCAGATGTCATGAGCAGCCACACCTTTCTTTGACCGCAATATGAGCTGTGTCTGGAAATCCAGGTGCTAAGCAGGTGCTAAGCAGGTGCCCAAATTTGGAGATAGGTGCTCATCTACTGTGGTGAGCGGGGGCCTATGAGCATGTTTGATAGGAAATTTTCATCTCAAATGAAGATAAAAAGTTGAACTATCCAAAAGTTTCACACATTTCAGTTCAGAAATGGTTAAATATTGAATAGCAACATTGTTGATCAAAATAAAGCAAATATTCCCAATTCAAAGTGTTTCATTTTGGTTTGTTGAACTCACCTAAAATGCTTTGTGTCAGTTCCGCATTAAACTGCATTTCCATAGGGGTGCTTCACGGGAACTGTAACCTGTCCAGTAACCAACAGCCAGGTGACTCCCATGGCACATCATGCCAGAGCATAGACTATGTTACATCATGGAAAATGGAGTCTTGGCCATGGAGCCCAGCCCATAGGAGAATGGGGAAATGTGGGACCCCAAAAGTCATCTCCCATAAGGCACTGGGCCACCACAGGAAAATGCAGTTTAATGTTGAAGTGACTTCACAAGATAACTCCTGACCAGCTCTGCTAGTGAGCATTTGGGGCCCCACCCTGAGCAACCTTGAAGGGGCCCTACTTTCTGAAAATACCAAGCATCCAGCCTTCTGAAAATCAGGCTACTTTAAGGCATCTCAAGCCAGTCAGCCAAAAGAACTAGCCCCTTTGGTATATTTAGACTCACCAGTCTACTAAGGCTATATTGTGTCATGGAAGCAGCCCAATGTGGGTTTAAACTATCCAGGGGAGGTCAGGAGAGAATTCCCATATGCACAGAGAAAATCCCTGACAGCAGAAAGCTGATGTAGGCAGCTCAACTAGCCACTCGTCCTTCCCTCCCCTCTTCTCCCCTGGTTTAAGAGAAAGGAGGGGATGTGTAGAGGGTAGAAGATTAGGTTACAGAGTGGGCATGGGAAAGCAGAACTATGCCCTGTTCTCCACCATCCTAAGTTATGGCTGCACGGGGCAGCTCTAACTGGCACCCGGTCTGGGAACTGGGGCAGCTGTAACTCTGCTGTGTGCTCCACCCAAGCAGTATTTGAACAGAGCAGAGAAACAAGGTCTCCATCTTTTTCAAGTCCAATGTTAAACATCTCCAGAGATGGGAGGCCTCCCTTTCCTCGGGGCATTATTATTATTCTGCATTCTAACTGTTCATCATTGGGAAGCTTCTCCAGATCTTCAGCCTCTACGTGTCCCCCTCTTAGGCTCTAAGCTGATCTGTTTTACTGCGGTGTTACTCTGACACACCATTCAGCCTCCTCCTCCACTTGCTTCTGAATAGGTTTGTTCCTCCCACCCCAAGTATGTGCGGTGGGACAGAAGCAAATCTATGGAGAGAGATTTATTGAGAAGGCTGGTTTGCAGATTATTGGCCTTAGTCCTCCGAATAATGGATTAGTTAAGATATTTGTCTTTTCCCACTTGGACACAACATAGGAACCAGCATCTCCTGGTTCTGAAATGAACACACATGGATTTTGGAATGGCAGCATTAAAAAGTTCTGCCATTATGAATGGCCCCCATTACAGTGAACACTCTGACCCTACAGAACCCTTCTTTCTAATCGCAATTTGATACATTCTCCTAAATATTGAAGCCCCTTGGGAGAACGTAAGAGTATGATCAGGACACTGTGTATGAGCCGGGTGAGGATATCTGGTAAAGTCAAGGGCAACTAGCTTTAAGTTAATTAGGGAATTAATTAAAGCTTTCTCCCTGAGTGGGTTTCTACAGGCTCATTTAGTGGAAGTTGTCACTCAGGTCTGTTAAGTGTGACTCAGATCAGTGGTTCTTCACCAGGGTATGTGTACCCTTGGGGGTATACAGAGGTCTTCCAGGGGCTATATCAACTCATCCAGAGATTTGCCTAGTTTTACAATGGGCTACATGAAAAGCACTGGCAAAGTCAGTACAAATTAAAATTTCATATGGACAATGATCTGTTTATCCTGCTCTATACACTGAAATGTAAATACAATATTTATATTCCAGTTGCTTAATTTTATAATTCTATGGTAAAAGTGAGACAGCAAGCAACTTTTCAGTAACAGTGTGCTGTGGTGCTTTTCTATTTTTATGTCTGATGTTGTAAGCAAGTAGTTTTTAAGTGAGGTGAAACCTGGGGGTACAGAAGACAAATCAGACTCCTGCAAGGGATACAGTACTCTGGAAAGGTTGAGAGCTAGGCACCACCCCATTGAATGGTGAGATCTTGCTGAGATTCTAAGCAAAGAGCATTTCCTGCCTGAAACATTTCCACTGGGGTTTTATTTGAGTTGAATTAAGTGTAAATGGTTCTCTATATAATGGGTAAGAACAGTGCTTTGCTTTGCAAACTAATGAATAATCGAGCAAAGCCACAAGTCCTGTCTCCAGAGTCACGTTATTTCCAAATGTCCGTCTGGCGAGTTCGATTTTGCACTTGTGTGGATTTGCTCTACTTTAGAATGCCAACATCTTTCAAGGTGATGTTGGCCTGGTGCCCATATTCAGCCACGCAGTGGCCCTGATCGAGAGCCCTGCAAGCGATCAGGGGCTACACGGGCAGCAAAGCTGGCCACCTGGGAATCAGAGAGGTGATCCCCAGGGATGCTGCCGCAGCTTCACTGCTCCAGCACCCGAGCTAGCTAGATGAAAGCTAGCGTGGGTATGTTTCCATGAGCTGTGATCACACCCCAGTGCAGCCACTAGAGGCACTAGCACAGAACTTGCAGACCATGGGGAGGAGGCGCTAAAGGGGTTTTAAACAACTATCTGCTTCCCCTGATCCCAGGCTTTCCTGAGGGCTGGAGCAGCTGCTGAATTCATTTAAACAGCCCTCATGGACTGATGACATGACAGCAGCCTCCCTGGTCTGCCCTACTGGTAACAGCACCATCCAGATTCTCCACAGTTCCATGGTCCAACCCCTACATGTCCCAGTGTGCCTCCTACAACAAAGTTTGCAAGGTTGGAAGGCAGCCTGCAGTTGTCTCTACAGTGCCTGTGCTGGAGGAATCTCTCCCCACCCTCTCAGCCCGAATCACGGGGGTTTAGCAGTCTTTAACCTGGCATAAAGGACCAGAGCAAGGGTGAGGGTCACAGCAGAATAGGTTCAGGAAGGGCTAGATATTGAAATGGATCATGAGGTCCACTGTAATACTGAATAAGATTAAAAATGAGAGAGTTGAATAGATGACCTCTTGTTTCAGGGCATACATCACCTTGAAGAGCCGAAGTTAGTAAGACACGTCCCCTGATAGCAGGTCATTGCTAAGCATGGAAGATGCAGATCTCAAGAACCTTCCTCTAAAGCAGCTGGTATTGGCTGCTGTTACAGTCAGGGGACCACCAAAGATGTACCCTGGGTCTAATCTGGAATGGCAATTCCTATGTACCCTGGAGATGCCTCGTGTCACTCGTGCTCACAGACAGATGTGATAATTGGTCTTCTCTGGAAAATGAAAGGCTGCATATGAAGGTACTGCTGGTTGCATAATTCACCTTTTTGTCCAGAGTTACTGCTTCAGAAGGCATCCATTAAGTGAATTATGTATGATTATACTGCAGCTGTTTTCTAGTGTGCAGATAGACGTGTATCTCCCAGGGAGTCATTCAGCTCCAGAAGGTAACCACATATTACATACGCATTAACCCATTGAAAGGGATCAATGATCTGTCTTGCCAGCTGGTTCTGTCGTTTTAGGTGCAATTTGTTTTAAGCAGAGTGTCAAAAAATATTCCAGCGATTGTGTGCTTGTGACTTGCTTTGAATAGCATTCTAACGACTTTCCTCTTTAACTTCGTCTGAAGTGTTTTGAAATTACAGTAGTTTCGTCTCCATTTAGGCCAGCTAACAAAGGCACAATCAAATGACGGCGTGCGGCCTTTATGGAGCAAACAATGTATTCAGTTGTCAGGCCAATGTTGTAGGGAGCAGTAATGGCATAAATCAGCGCCAAGAAAATCTGTCTAATCAGTGATAATTCCCGAGCATCCCACAGATAGGATGAGAAATGATCAACAACTCCAGGCCCGGGTTGGGCCAATTGCTGCTTGTTAGGAATGGGAATGAAAGCTAATAACATTGTTTCCATTTCAGACAAGCTTCTTTTCTGTAATTCCCTCAGGCGTATTCATTGTTTTGGTGAGTTAGCTTCTTTAAAAATGAGAATCAGAATAGAGGTAGTAAAAAATGTAATTCAGTGTGAAGTCAATGATAAAATAAACCCAATGGATTAAACTCATTCTGAGTGGACCATCACTGAAGACAATAGAGTTACACCGGAGGTGAATCAGGCTCCATGTCATCTTTATAGTTTGTTGATGTAGACGACTTTGTCTCCAAAGGGCTCAACTATATTCATATGCACAGTTTCTGTCTCTCTCTTTCTCCCTGTCACTGCCTGATCTAAATACTGTTGAAATAGGTGGAAAGATTCCCATTTGATTCAGTGAGCTTTGGCTCAGGTCCTTATAGATGGGAAATACAGAGATCAAAGGGGAAAGAAAGCGAATGTTATTGTATAACTGTTTTTAAATCATTTCTTTGTTGCAGTGAACGTACCAAGAGTATTGTACCAATTCCTGTTACATCAGGTCTTTGATTTTACAAATATAAGGCCTGATCCTGCAAACTTTTAAGTGCATGAGTAACTTGTACTTACTTCAGTAGTCACATTCAGGTTACTCATGTGAATAAAATTCTTCAGTGTTTGCAGGATTGACCCATAGAATGTCCATTGACCGGAACATTCTATTTTTATACCAGCATTCCTAGCAATGAATTCTACATTTTGGGGGGAAATCCTTATTGTTTTCTTGTCTCTGAACCAATTCTTTAGTGGGGGCACATTAAGACTTATGAAATCCATTCATACGCTATGAAGAGCTTTTTTGATTTCCACTTGTGATCTGCTATATTATTATTACTATTGATTTCAATTAATCTTTTTCTAAAATACATGTTGATCAATGGGCATTGATCAGCAATGGCACTGGGTCATTTTAATTTCTTGAGCTCTTCAGTGTACCACCCTGACCAGTGGAATAGGATATCTTATGCTACCAGTGTCCACTTGATCTCTAGCATCCACTAGATTGGTCCGTGGCCATTGGTCTTATGCTACCATTGTCCACTGGATTGATCCGTGGACATCTCACTGGCTCATGGACACTCTCCTTACACCTGTGCGTGGGCTAGCTAGACCTTGTGGCCCTGTGTGCAGAAGTAAACAGTGATAGGTGTCTACTACTCCATTTGCACTATTACACCCTCCAGAGCAGGTGATGGGGTTGATGTGTAAAAGCCATGGCACCATTCCCCCCAGAGCAATGGCCAATGCAGCTAAACCAGAGCAGGAGGAGAGGAGGTGTCATCGTAATTTGCTTGTGGAATAAGCCAGCAGCAAACCATCCACTCCCTGGAGCAAAGGGGGTTAGTGAGGGGGTTGTAACTCTTTGAGCCACGGTTCCATCACAAGGATCCTTTTGGGCTCAGTAATGTCCTGCCCCTGACAACTGGCCGTGTCCTTGTGGCACAAGGTAGCCTTACATTTGCTTATTTAATGCAACTAGGCAATGTTTACGATTTCATTTGTAATGCCTAGGGACCTATGAAGAGCAGAGCCTCCTGTGCTTGGCACTATAGAAACACAGAGGAGTGCAGAGAACTTATCATTTATCTTTACGGATGTAGGCTCAAAAGTAACTTGAGTTTGTTCCATGTCTCTACGGTACTTTATTAATAATGCCTCTATCTCTCATAGTGCTTTATGAAGGAAAGTCAATAGGACTATCTATTAGATGGGGAAACTGAGAAGTAGAGACAAAATGGCTTGTCAAAGGTTGCCAAGTATGCTACTAGCGGAACTGGGGATAGAACCCATATCACCAGAGTTGGGATTCAGTACGTGATCCACTAGACCCCTTTATCAACATTTGTCTTTTATCTTATTTCTTCAGAGTTAAATAGCCAGCATCTATTTTTAAAGCCATCTGTCTAAATTTCTTTTTCTTCAGCATCACAACTTCAGGTCTCATACTCCTTTTACTTGATTACTTTTTAGTTAAGATCATAAGAAAGGCCGTACTGGGTCAGACCAAAGGTCCATCCAGCCCAGTATCCTGTCTGCCGATAGTGGCCAATGCCAGGTGCCCCGGAGCGAGTGAACCTAACAGGTTCAAGTGATCTCTCTCCTGCCATCCATCATGCCCCCCTGACAAACAGAGGCTAGGGACAGCATTCCTTACCCAGTTCATTGCTTACTAAACAAAAATATGCCGTCCTTCTTAGACGTATGAGGAGTCCCAGTTGTGTGGTTCTCTGGGATTTCTGAGTTTTGGTTCTAAAAATTCACTTGTCTTTCTCCTGCTCCCTGCCTGGCTTCTAGGTTTTGTGATCTCTGTCAGAGTGTGCCAAAACTGCAGGTATCACTAGTGTTTTTGGGGAAACTGCAACCAGTCTATCTGGGAGCAGCAAATATCCTCAAGGCAAAAGAGGTAAGGTCAGAGAAGGCTGTGACCCCCGTGTCACATTTTGGGGGTTCAGCCCACAGCAGGGCAGGGGTGTACCATTGCCTGTAACCTTGCCTTGAATGCTCTTCTGCTATGGCTCGCAGGTGGGACACCAACAGCCAGTGGACAAAACCAGTTCCCTGAGCATCTGGTTCAGAGCTCTGCAGCCGTGGTTCAAGCGTTCTGACCCCAGCAGCCTGCCAACAACACAGGAGCCCCACAAGAGTCTTCATCAATTCCACCCCACTTGCAGGGTGACCCCAAGACACTCCCCACCCTGGATTTTCCCCAAACCTTCCGCCCTGCAGTGCCCAATCCCCTTGTGTACTCAAGAGTATTCCTAAGATTTGTTGCACCTTTAAAGAGACCAGCGTGACACCTGGGAAGCTCCTGCTTCCATTACTGTGTACTTTCTGTGCGGCTGCTTGGTGGTACTTGGGAGGCTGATGACATAGCATCCCTATGCATGAGTGGCATACGGTGGACTAAGAAGTGTCACGCATGCTGGGCTTAATCGGTGATTTCCAGGGACCTTCCGGGAGATTCTCAGCCTAGAAACAGGATTAGATGATACAGCCCGCCTCAGGAGAACTCTCATTTAAACATTGGCACCTCCTCTGCCGAGCACCCCAAACACTGTGCTATTTTCTTAGAGGGCAGGCAGTGTTCCTTAGAAAGGCAGTGTGTCCTAGGGGGTAGCGCACTGGGACTCAAACCTGCTCAGCTTTGTCCGTGGTGTGCTGTGTGACCTTGACAACGTAGCACTATGCGAAAACCTACCAGGGAATTTTCAGTTCATACCAGCAGGGTCTACACGGACCTGTTAGCATACATCAGGGGTTGGCAACCTATGGCACGGGTGCCAAAAGTGGCACGCGAGCTGATTTTCAGTGGCACTCACACTGCCTGGGTCCTGGCCACTGGTCTGGGGGGCTCTGCATTTTAATTTAATTTTAAATGAAGCTTCTTAAACATTTTAAAACCCTTTATTGCTTCATATAGAACAATACTTTAGTTCTATATTGTAGAGTTATAGAAAGAGACCTTCTGAAAACATTAAAATGCATTACCGGCACACAAAACCCTAAAGTGAATAAATGAAGACTCGGCACACCACTTCTGAAAAGTTGCCGACCCCTAGCATAGACGCCTGTTTGTTGGCCTGGGATAGAATTTTGGGTTTGACCTTTGATACTCTTATATCCTTAGTAATATGTGTGAACAAAAACCAAAGACACGGTGTGTGTTGCTTCTGCCCAGCCAGATGAGTTTGTGAGTACAATGGGAAGAGCTGAGGGATACAGCAGTTAATGTGTTACAGGGCGTGGTGGGAGTGTAATATATATGAGCACACTTTAAGATTCCCTCAACCGCTATCTCAAGCAAGGTCAAGTAACCTGGCGGGAGGGGAAGAGAGGAATTGGGTGGGGGGAGGTATAAAACAATAAAATATCAAAGAAATGCCTGTCTCTGATTGTAGCACAACCTCACTCCTTCCCTTTCCCATGGGGTACAGAAGGCGTGAGATTGTGGGTGTGCGTTGCAGATATATTTGGGTCCACTAAGTAGAGGGAACGGGGGACACAGGCAAGGCTCTGCGGCCTCGAAGCTGGGAACAGAACACTGGGAAACAGACTCTGCCGGTGTGTAGAGCTATGGAGCTGATTGTTTGGAACTAACCCCAATACACACCCCATTGCCTGCACTTCGGACTTTGGGACTTCTGCTTCCTGTCTGTGTGACAAGAACCAGAGGAGGAGGTGAAGGGAAAGCCTCTAACAGGACCGATTAGTGCCCAACACATGAATATGCTTTAGAAACCTCTACTCTGCATTACTGCCCTGTGGATACAAACCCCTGGTGACTTTCTTTTTTCTCTTCCTTTGTGGCGTGGACATCTGGACGTCTGTAGGGATATAGAGACAGTGGCTAGTACCAGGAGAGATTTGATCAACACAGCTCAGTTTAGCTGGGATTGCATTTCATTTTGGCTGTAAAACCATCTTGTAGCTGTGGGAGAAGAGAGGGAAGGAGGAAACAAGGCTGCACAACCACAAAAGTATTTACCTGGCTGAGAACTAGAGGAAAGAGGTAGATTCATTGACATGCCCAATGTTACACAAGAGTAAAGGGCAGTACTAGGAACTGACCCTCGGGCTTCTGAATCCCCATTCAATGATTTAACCACTAGACGATCCTTCCCCTATGGCTTCAGACTCCATAATAGCAGCGTATTAGAAGTGGATAGCAGGAAAAATAAAACAGATGACATTCCTTGCAATAATTAATCTCCATTGTAATCCTGTTGTTTAGCTTTAGGTCATCTGCACTGGGCAGTGAGTTTACAGTGTATTTATATCACCTTCCAGGGCTGTTCTTCCCCCAAGAGGAGGATCTCAAGATTTACTGGTTTAACCATGAGCTCAGGATAGATGGGGGTATTTGTAATTGTTCTGCTTTCTGCCTTTCAGGTGGCAGCGACACACTCCGACTGCATCATCAGAAAGGAGCAGGAGGCCTGTCTGGAGAAAATCAAGAGAGCAAGTGCCCTCAATCCACTGAACGAGTCTTCCCCAGGTGAGTTCCAGTCTGGGATGGATATGTATGTTGAACGATGCTTTCCAGAGTTTCCCTCTTATTACATGTGTGATATGCCATGTGACTCACAGAATATTGATGCCAGTGGTTTACTAGAATATGATTTAGCAATTAAAGTTAAATTAGCTAGGATGAACATTATAAGCGCAATTAACTGTCATGCTTCAGGGCAAATGCTGATAACCAGCCAAGGTCAGGAATATACTTCCTTCCATAGTACAGTCTGACACAATGAGATATATTTATGGGACTGACCCAGAGTCAATAGAAGTCACTGGAAAGACCTTTTCAATAGGCCATTGACTGGATCAGGCCCTATGGGGTTTTACACCTTCATTTGGAGCATCTGTCATCAGCCACTGTTGGAGATTGTGTACGAGAGCGTTGGTATGCTCTGGAAAGACAGTTCCTATGTTCCTGTCTTCATTTTGGTAATAATTTGCACCCATGGAGCACCTGATGAAAGCACCTCAAAAGCGTTTTAAAAATGTTAATCATACGCTACTGCGATGAGTGCCAGATTGACAGACAGAATCCTCCCACTACCTCCGAGCTACAGACAGAAAAACTGAGGCCCGGGAAGATGCAGAGCCTGAAATGCAGAGGTGCTGAGCACCGTCTCCCTCTCATTGACTTCAGTGGGAGCTGTGGATGCTTAGCACCTCTGAAAGTCCAGCCCGAAATGCCTCCTCTGAAGTTGCTTAGCAAGTTACTGGCGAAGCCCTACTGGAAGCCAGGCATCAATTCTAGGGCTCCCACCTGTGATGGGATTTGGGGTGAAGGCGGGTAAAGGCAGCACATAAGTGGCCAAACTGGGGGACAAGGCGAAATCCTGATGGTGCCGCCTCTGCCTGGCCATGTTTTCCACCCTGGAAGCAAGGGGGAGGAGGCAGGAGCCTCTATGTCGACTCTGTGCCACCGGGGCATGCTCGAAAATGGGGATGCTCCTCCCAGGGTTTGTTCAGATGGGTCTGTGGGCAGAAATCCGCCAGGGGCACCATGCCAAGTGACCACACCCGAGGCTTGCAGGCTGGCTCAGGCAGAAGCAATTGACCCTGCTGCCCAGCGCCTCGCGAACGAATCGAATGGTTTGATGGAACCAGGGAGAGCGCACATGTCAGGCCTTTCCTTTTACCCTCAGGCGTCTCTAGTTGTTTCTGAATGTTGCCTCTTCGGTGCTAGATGAGCCTCTCAGTCATAATTGTGGGCCGGGGGGAGAACCGCTCGCTCCCCCGAGGAGCTAGATCAGTAGCTGATTGTGACTCTTGTTACTTACGATGAGCCGATTGGCCGTTGTTTGGATTCAGGAATTCTGAGAGGTTAGAGGCCACTGGAACCGCTGGTCTCACCTCCTGACCAGCACAGGTCAGAAAATTTCTCCCCATTGACCCCAGTTCCTGGATCCCAGCACTCAGATCCTTAAAGATACAGACCAGCATATCAGGCCGTGCCTTGAGTACCGACTCGTTACAACTGTAGCCAATGCCACAAACTCTGCTTCTCCTGGACCTCTGTGTCCGGCGAATCCATCCCTGACATGGGAGGGGAGTGACCCCTGCCTGTATGGCCTCGCTCTCTCTCTGTGCCCTACAAGCACTGCCTTGGAAAGGGGCCCAGCTGCTCCCTTTCTCCTTCCCTAAGCGTCTTTCACAGAAATCACCACAGGTGAGATTCCCGCCCAGCTCTCCTCAGCAGTGCTGGGGAGCAAGAGGTCCCCTGTAGTGCCCTGATTGGCCTTGCTCAGTTTGTGACTCCAGTCAGGGGGTACGGGAAGAGCTGGAGTGACTCACCCGAACTCCCTGAGTGCCAGTGGAAAGAGGAAGGCAGGGAGTGGGAGTGGCTCCTGGCGCGCAGTGCGGAGTAACATCCTCCACAAACGTGTGTGTGTGTGTGTGTCTTCGCTCAAGGAGAGCTCCCGTGGGTACCTCTGCACCAGCTTGGCATCACCCCCTCAGTTCTGAGTGTAGGCCTGACCTTCGAGTCCCTCTCCACTGGAAATGATGCCGTGATTGTCTCCCGGTCGGCGTATCTGCGCTCGCTTCACTCTATCTGGTGCAGGTCACAAGAGCAGTGAAGGCACAGTGGCACGGAGCCTGGTGGGGACTAACAAGCTGAGTACATACCCAGAATCCCCAGTGGGCTTGTACTTGGGTGGCTAGCCCATCACGGTTATCTGTGCCGACTCGATTAATGCTGTGGGGTGGGGTGCAGTCACACCTTCCTTTGCAGTGTAAGCGGGTTTATTCCCTGCTCTACTGCCTGCTAGCCCATACTCGGGGCAGGTTGTAAAGCCATAAGCTAGATCTGATTCATCCAGCCTTATGTGGTACGTATTTCAGACCAGACTCTGCCCCCCTTGTTTGTGTTGAACACTCCCTGATGCCACAACGACTCCTACTCCAGTCAGAAGGGCCAGGGGTGGGGTAAAGCAATTTTCAGCATCACCAAACCTGGCCATTCGTTAACAGTGATCAAGAGCATCATAGGAAAGACGGGCCCGTTTCAGTTCTCGCTGCTCTGAAACTCCCCGCATGGGGACACCTGCCTGAGGGGGAAGGCGGCCAGGGGCATTTGCAGCCCATTTTCTTCTTTGATCGGTTCCTTTCCCTTCCACCCACCTCAACCAACCTGTTCTTCAGCTGGGAGAATGTGCTGCACTCTCATTAGTGGGCTAAGAAAATAAGGTTTATTAAAAGTGACAGCTGCTGGAGAAATGGCCTGTTAGCTTGTTTCCTTTGGAAACTCCAGCAGCATAGAAAACACTGATGTGCTTGTAGGAGGCAGATGGGAGAAGGGACAAATGCATTTGGACTGGTAAATAAACAGAGAGGGAGGCGAGGGGCGGAAACCTCGGTGTATCCTTTGACTTCCCATTAAAGCAGAGCCACGGAACAAAACCTATTTCATGAGTATTCCTCTATCGAAGGAAATCTCTCTTCTTGGAGGGGCCGCATGTGAGACCCTCGGGGCAGGGGATGAATTAGTAGGGACGGGACGGTTTATTTAATTACTCCTTTGTTCTGTGTTTGTACAGCACCTAGCGCAGTGGGGTTCTGGTCCGTGACTGGAGCTGCCATGATGCAAATAAATAACGAGATGGACTCTATCATTCTCTATGGCCCTGTTCCTTCCAGCCCATCCTTGTGCTTTAGATCCTTCCCCCAAGTAAATTAATCCCATAGAAATCAGTGGGGGCTCTTTCTGCATGCTCCAGACCTCTCATACGAGCTCAGTCCTCCCTCACTTTGCCTCCCACTGCGTTTGGCTCCTGCTTCCAGATTTGCAGAGGAGTTGGCTCCCCAGCTGGTCTTTAAGGCTCCCCGCAGCGAGCTGCAATATGTACCACAATGCTCACACTGCAGCTGTAGCCACGGAGCCTTCAGATTAATGCTAACAATATTCTACAAAGCAGCCAGCCTGCGGAGGCAGTTGTGGCTTGGCACAGCAGCTCTCCCCCCTCCTCTGGGTTGTGTTTGCTGTCATTTTGTTCTCCACCGTGTTGTGTGTTTCTTCCCTCCACTGCTTTGTGGTGGCTGTAAGTGCTTGGGAAACAATGGAGCTTTTCATATTTATTTTGCAGCCCCTCCACGATCACTGCTTCCTCTTCAGTGTTTTCAGTCTTTCTGGGGCTTTCATAAGAAAGAAAATAAGGGTGAAATATTGACCCCTTCCCTGCAATCCCAGCCTCCCACGTGCAAAGCCTGAATCAAAGGAGATGCATACACAGATTTCTGAGCAAGGGCCAGAATTCTCCTTTCGTGGGCCATGGAGGGAGAGAAAATGTTACCGGGAAAAATGATGTAGGGGAATGAAGGGGAGGAGACAGGAGAGAAGGAAGAGCGGCTGTGCGCAACAATGAGACCAGATGCTCTCTGACAATGATATCTTCTGGATTTTCTGCCATGTTCCAGCCTTGGTCCTATAGTAAATTAGAGCAGCTTCTAGGCTGCTCTAACCTATGATAGCTGGCAACAGTCTACAGTCCACTGAGCCCACCCCATCATCCCTGCAGTACACTAGCAGAGAATTGGCAATGCACATCTGCACTCTGGCCAAGCCTTCTGTGCTCCCGGCATTCTCTGTCCCATCCCCATCACCCTAGAGTTAGTGGGGCTGGCATAGGAGTTGCCTAGATGGTCTGTACAGCGACTGAAATGTTCCCTTTGCCAGGGAAATACTCAGCAGGCCAGCTGCAGTTAGCATCTAGCCCCTTTTGGCGGCCAGAGTTAAAACAAATGGGCTAGGGAACGTGAGAGAGTCTGTCCCATGATTCTGGCTGCAAAATATTTTAAAATCGAAGGGCCAAATCCTGCATCCTTTACTCACGTAACTAGTCCCATTCACTACAATGGAAACACTCATGTGAAATGGGTTGCAGTACAGATCCCTTGGGAGGTGAGTTCAATAGGAGTCGATGATGCTCAGCATTTGACTGGTTTGATCCCTTGGTTAAGTAATTATAGTTTCTGAAATACAGTTCCTTGGTCTACCATGTCAATTATGCTGATCTGTTCTGGCCCCACAGTGCTCTGGATTCCATCTTTGTAGGGCAATGCTCTGTCTCCATGGATCTGCTGTTCCAGGCAGGGATCTACACACTGCCTCTAGTATAATGGTCATGATACTTGCACTTCTTCAGTGTCCTTTGTACCAAGATCTCAGAGGGTTTTATGACTGTTATATAATAATATCTAGCTCCATAGAGTGTTTTTCATCAGCAGATCTCAAAGCATGTCACAAAGAAAGTCCATATCATTATCCCCGTTTTACAACAGGGGAAACTGAGGCATGGGGCAATAACTTGACCAGGGTCACCCTGCAGGCCCGTGAAAGAGCTCAGAGTAAAACCCAGGTCTCCAGTCTAGTGCTTTACCCTCTAGGCCATACTGCCTCCTCCCAGCCTCTCAGAGGTGTATGCTGAGGACCGAGTGATCATACCACCTGATGCCTGTCACAAACAAGCCCTGGCTGGGATGATTTAGATGGGGATTGGTCCTGCTTTGAGCAGGGGATTGGACTAGATGACCTCCTGAGGTCCTTCTCAACCCTGATATTCTATGATTCTAACAGTTTAGCATGGGGAGTGACCAGGACTATCCTAGCCGGTTGAAACTGCAGGGTGTATTTTAATAGCCGTAATCTCTGGAGAACACACCAGGGCTTATAGTCCTTCCTTATCTGACATGCCATGGGATCTTTTTATGACCACAAAAAGAGACACACGTGACAGATGCTTAATGCGCTTTGTACTGCATCCAGGCCCCACAGCGACAGGCACAGTCTAAGAAGCTGAATGGACTAGGAAGTGGTCCGGGCTCCGGTTTTATGTCTCACTGTAAAACCACTTTTTAATTCTGGCTGCCCCAGCAAACTCTTGTAGCATGCGACCTGCTTTCCATCCCATCCCCACCTCCTGGGGAAATATTTAACGGGACAGCTGCATGTTTCCAGCCCCATTAGGTATTATAAACAGCTCTTGACTGGGCTATCCAAGGGAAGCCATCTGCCTCCGCAGGAGAATCATACAGAGCCCTGTTGTCATTTGAACAGGATAGAGAAAAATGAAAGGTGGGGGAAGGGGAGAGAGAGTTGATGAGGCCGTGCTTTCCCAAATGCAGCGGGTAGCGAGTTTCACAGATGTGTGCTTTGAAAAGGAGCCCGTCTGGAGGGGAAGATGGAGCCGAACAGCTGTGTTATGCTGGACAGGGAGAGTTTGCTCAGTTTTTTTTTTCCTGAAATGCCTCATCCACCGCCCATTCTTTCCAAGCCTTTGCATGAGCTGTTCTTATTGCCCTCGTCAGCACCGCAGAGACGTTATTTCACTGGGCGTGCTCCACTGTAGCATGCTGGGTACGGGAATAATGTATCCAGAGTTGTTCTCTTGGCAGTTAGCTCTTGAGAAATGATTTGGTGCTGTTGGATTTCTCGCCGCAGCAGGGCGGAGCATCCACTGACAATCTAAGACCAGGTTCAGGAGCACGGGGCAAGAGATTTGGGGTAAAAGTAGGTGCTATATGGCTCCCAATGTGGTGGATTCACTCTTATTAATCGTACTGGAGGGGGTATAAACTCACATGCTTCAGCATCAGCCAAGGTCTAGACAGTTGGGTTAGGAAGAAACATTCCATATATAGATAGGTTCTCCCATAACTGCCTCCTGGAGTTTCTACTGCACCTTCCTCTGAAGCATGTGATCCTGACCACTGCTGGAGACAGGATGCTGGGCTAGATGGACTATAGGTCTGAGCCAATGTGGCAAATCCTCTGTTCCTTCATACTGTATTAACACCTGGTGGTACCACTCACTAGCAGAACCCCATTTTGTGCTGGACTGTAAGACCACTCCCATGTCAAATCGCCTACTGTCTAAATAGATAAGACCTGTAATATTATTATCCCCATTTTACAGCTGGAGGATTGAGGCATAGAGAAATTATGTGACTTGCCTAAGATCACACAGGATGTGTCTGGAAGTGAATGGAACTAAACCCAGATCTCATGAGTCCCATTCCCTCACCACAAGATGATCGTCCCTCGCGACTTCACTTACCCTTTGGTCAATTGTCTTCCCCGCACCTGTGGTGCTGCCATTGTTCTAGCACGATGCCGTTACAAACAAGTGGAATGTCTGGGCATGCTGATACTACACTCTGGATACAAGAGGAGCATCCTACTTGCACATATTCAGTATGGTCAGCCTCCAAGCTGATATATTCCACATGCGAGATATATATATAGATAGATAGATAGATATAGATAGATATAGATATAGATATAATGTAATATGGATATTAGAGAGTGCTGGAAGGCAGGTATATCAGCCTCAGGATGTGCAGGTCCCTGTTCCCTGGATAGCCAAACAAAGGCTCCTCCAGGCCAATCAAGACACCTGACGCCAGTTAACCAGTTAAGGTCATTAGGCTACTGCTGGCACCTGATCCCAATTAACTGGCAAAAGGGCAGTTAAGGCTGTTAGGCTAATGAAGACAGGTGGAGCCAATCAAGGTTTCACTCAGACTGTTTAAAATCTCTCCTTCCCAGTTCCTTTGGGGGAGCCAAGGAGAAAGGAGCTGGAGGAGAGGAAGCTGTCTTGTAACCTGAGGTAAGGGTGAAACTAGGAAGAAGGAGCCTTGGGGAAGTGGCCCAGGGAATCAAAGCAGCATTAGTGGTGGAGGGAAAACCACCAACAGTTGCTACCATTAGGGTCCCCGGGCTAGAACCCGGAGTAGAGGGCAGGCCTGGGTTCCACCCATCTCCTTCCATACTCTGCAGAAATCCTCTTGAGAAGTGAGATTCAGTTCATACAGGAGGCCAAACTGTGCTTACTGAACTCTACAGAACAACAAAGACTGTGATAGTCCCCCCTTTCCACCTTCCATACTGGTCTGTGATGAAGGTAACTCACTAGGCGGTGACTCTTGCCAATTATACTGAGAAAGGGAGGTCACTCTGGAGCCTAGATGGGTTTCTGAGGCCCCTAAATCTGCCAGGAAGTGCAGGACCCACAAGTACAGACTTGGAGCTTTGTCACTATATATACTTAGTGATATATTCCACTAGGTGTGTTCATAGAAACGTAGGAATTCCCATTCCAGATCAGACCAGTGGCCCATCAAGTCCAGCAGCCTGTCTCCAACAGTGGCCAGTGCCAGATGCTTCAGAGGAAGATGCAATAACCTCCTGAATGGAGAATTACAGAATAACCTTCCCACTGAGGAAGTTTCTTCTTACCCTCAGCAGCAAAGCAGGTACATGCTGCTGGCACATTCAGCAGCGCTCTAGTGGATAACATGGAATTTCTCATTTGATTCCCTCCCTCTCCACCTCTAAATTAATCTCAGTGCTATTGTCCTTTGGACATTTGCGGGCGTTTAAGTTCATTGAGCCAGCGGAGGAAACAAAATAATTTGTATTTCGGTGGCTAAGAACTGGAAACCACCATCTCATGGGAAAATTCAGGTATGAAAAAGGCTATTCTGTGTTATACTATGTCATGACCCCATGGTCTTGAGCCTGGGTCCTGACAGTTCATGAGAACAGCCACACTCCAACCCTCCACCTGCCGCCCTAGGACTCATGAAGCCCAGCCCCACTGCGAGGCTCTGCCCCTGAGATCCAGTTGGCAGAGTTCCAGAACAGCTGATTGGCCAGCTGGCCCTACTTAAACCAGCTGCAGGAACAGGATGCAGTCCAAATAACTGCGCTTCGCCCTGCGCTGGATTATGTGATTCTGGCTCTGATTTGACTTCCTGGCATCCCAGCCTGGCTTAACTCCTGGCATCTGGCTTGAGGTTCCTGCCTCCAGTGTGTCTCATGGCCCTGACTCTGGTTTCTGACGTGTGGTTCATGATTCTAGTTCATCTCCTGCTTCTGACCTCCTGGTATCCTGACCCAGCTGCCTCTCGGCTCCTGTCTTGTCACTGCAGACTCCGGCTCTGACTCCTAGGTCTGGCTGCCTACAGCCTGGCTGTGACCTAACAACACTTACAAGCTGCTTTCAAACACAGGCTGATTAAGCCCTAGGCTCTCTTGGGAGGTAGGTTATTATTATCCTCCCTTAACAAATGGAGGAAATGAAGTTAATATGGTTTAAGCGACTTGGCCAAGGTCACACAGTAGGGCATTAGCAAAGGCAGGATTAGACACTGGAATTCCTGGTTTTCAGTGTCTCTGACCCTAGATAAGATCTTCTGGTTTGGTTCTGAACAGGAACCAGGAGCTCAGCCTGACCTTTGGCTGGGCAACTTATGCACTATGGGCCCAGATCTGCAACTGATATAAGAAGGCAGAGATCCAATGGGGAGCTGTGCCAGTCTTCAGTGGTTGAGGATTTCACCCTGTGTATTTAAAAAAGAATCTAGGCTCGTTAGAGTCAATCTGCGCTAGCTTTGCACTGACCGTCAGGGGTGGGCTGGGTATGCCTGCAGTCAAGCTACCATGTCAGGACAGGTCAGTATTTGGACTGACGGCCCGTAAAGCCTAGTAGATGCCAGGAGTGGAGATGTTCACTATTGGTACTGGGAAGCCTGGGTCTGGTAGAAGAGCTGTCTTTCAGATGCAGTGTGAATGGGAGGTCCTGGCCACTTATGGTAATCCTCTGGCCCAGTGCACAGTTTGAGAGAAGGGGCGTTAAAGCTGATAGTCAGGCCAAATTCTAATCTGGGTGACTACATTTTGTCTAGTACCTACACTTTTCCTTGCCTACAGAATTGCTCTTCACATCCTATCTTAGTCTGTGCTGCGTGCGGCAAAGCAGCGGCGGCTGTTCACTGCAGCGGTGGACAGATTTCAGTGGAGAGTTAAGTGATCCCCAGGCAAGTAGGCCTTGGTTTTAGGAAGGTCCCGAGGGATATCTGGAACCTTTGAAAAATAAATGGGGGAGGTTACTCAAGAGATCAGCTCCCTGGGTGTATTCTGTGTCACAGCTGCTTACTTTCGGACCCAACGAAATGTGTAGTACTTTCCAGTCTTGTTAGCCCTGCAAAGCCAACCAGAGCTACGGAGAAATGAGCTGGACTCTGTTCTGACTTGTACCTCACCGCCAGAACTGTGAACCAAGTCCCTAGTACAGAATCTCTTCCTGCAGGTGGTGCTGCGTGAGCCAGAAAGACTTAAGTTCCCAATTGCAATTGTCCATCATCATGGCAAGTCCCAAAGGGACACAGGCTCCCTGCAGACTCAGAACTACCCAGATCGATTTCCAGCAAGGCCCTGAAGATGCTCTGGCTGGATATTCAGTGCATGTCCATTGTTCATAGAATCATAGACTATCAGGGTTGGAAGGGACCTCAGGAGGTCATCTAGTCCAACCGCCTGCTGAAAGCAGGACCAATCCCCAACTAAATCATCCCAGCCAGGGCTTTGTGAAGCCTGACTTTAAAAACCTCTAATCTTGCTGGTAATCTTTGCATACCACCGAAGCTTTTGGTGACCGTGTGATTGCCGGCCATGTGATCCCCAGCCCTGGAATTTGTTCCTTGGTAAGTGTGCTTTGTAACTCATTAGCCTTTCGTCCTACGAATAATTGACAGCAAATACAAACCCAGACAAACCCTAGATTTTACTTGTAAATTGAACCCCGTGGATGAAGAGTCCTGTGCCAATCAGCTGTTTGGGAGGGGAACTTTTTGTTCTGAGTTCATTCTGTACCTACTACAATGGGGTCCCAGTCCATGATGGGGATGTGGGGAGTTCCTAGGTGCCGTTGTAATACAAGTGATTAATAATAATGTGTGAAAGCTGCAATGTTATTTTACAGAGTCTCTTCTGAGACCATTTCTGCGCCCTGACAATGAAGAACAGAGGCATTTTGGGGTGTTCTTTAGCAAGGAAGGTGCACAATTACTCCACGTCCAAATGTATTGTTAGCTAGTTGTTGTTGTTTTTTTTTTGTCAGAGAGGATTACACCAGGGCAAGGAGAGAACTGTACATTAGTGCAGATGTTATTTATTATCTCTGATTGAATGAGCATGTAAAAGCAAAAGGGCTAAGGAAACAGGAGACACCGATGTATATGCAAATGATTCATGAGGACAAGACAAACGTTGACCTTTTCGGTAATACCTTGGGCTCTTTCTTTTGTTCCGCATACCCGGCGTACTGAGTGTAATGGAATTGTATAGATACAGGAAGACAGATACTGAGAGAGTCTTAGCAGTCACAGTGGAGCTGTATTACAATGATTTGGATTTCTCACCATGTTCCCATAGATGGTTAGATTCCCTACTGTGTTACAGTCCCTTTGGGATGCTCTGGTGCCATGAAAGAGCTATAGTCTGGATGCAGATTTCCAGCTGAGAATTCTGCATGTAAAGATACTCCTATTGAGCACAACTGTGCAACATATCTGTCCCTTTCCCTCACTACATAGGGAGTGTGTTAGGGGTAGGAGTGGGTGGGGAGGAAGCATGGCAAAATTCCACCAGCATGGGCTCCATAGGGATCCTACATCAGTGATGAAACTTAGACCCATCATTCAGTAGTTCTAGGTAGTCTCGGGGCTAGCATCTGCCCTGAGGATGAAGGGACTGTAACCATCTGCTTGTGCAGATGATTACAGTCCATCTGGATAAATTCATGGAGGCTAAGTCCATTAATGGCTATTAGCCAGGCTGGGTAAGGAATGGTGTCCCTGGCCTCTGTTTGTCTGAGGGGGGTGATGGATGGCAGGAGAGAGATCACTTGATCTTTACCTGTTAGGTTCACTCACTCTGGGGCACCTGGTATTGGCCACTGTCGGCAGACAGGATACTGGGCTAGATGGACCTTTGGTCTGACCCAGTACGGCCTTTCTTATGTTTTTATGTTCTTATGTGCAAGAGCTCTGGTTGAGGAGAGAAGTTATTAATCAGGTTCAGAGTGAGCAGAGAATGATGTGAATTAGCGAGCTAAATTGATGCCTGGACCCTGGAATCTAAGTAATTGGTTTTACCATCATGAGTTTGGGGTGGGTGGCAAAGCGAATTATGGTATGATGGTTATCCTAGTAATGGTATGATGGTTATTGGCTGGATCATACAGCACAAAGCAACCCTTGCCTCAGTTGGTGTAAATGAGCAAAGCTCTGCTGAAGTCAATATATCTACTCTGATTTACACCAGCTGAGGATCTGGCCTGTGTATTCTATATATGCCACATATTACAGGGCAACAAAAATGATTAAGAGGCTGGAGCACATGATTTATGAGAAGAGGCTGGGGGAACTGGGCTTGTTTAGTCTGCAGAAGAGAAGAATGAGGGGAGAAATGGTATCTGCTTTCAACTACCTGAAAGGGAGTTCCAAAGGGGATGGATCTAGACTGTTCTCAGTGGTACCAGCTGACAGAACAAGGAGTAATGGTCTCAAGTTGCAGTGGAGGAGGTTTAGGTTGGATATTAGGAAAAACTTTTTTCACTAGGAGGGTGGTGAAGCATTGGAATGGGTTACCTAGGGAGGTGGTGGAATCTCCTTCCTTAGAGGTTTTTAAGGTCAGGCTTGACAAAGCCCTGGCTAGGATGATTTAGTTGGGAATTCATCCTGCTTTGAGCAGGGGATTGGTCCTGGTTTGAGCAGAGGGTTGGACTAGATGACCTCCTGAGGCCCCTTCCAACCCTGATATTTTATGATTCTATGATTCTACAGAAAAAGTATTTTAGGATCGAACCATTTTTGTACTTCTCCAGCTCCAAAGCCAGGGGAGGAAGGATACAAAAGTAACCCCAATATTTTGTAAGTTATTTTAAAACATTGCTAAAGGTATTTTCTGTAACATTACTGGCAAATACAGAGACCTTTTTTCAAACATCTGTTCAAAGATCCACGATTAGTATTATCACACTCTGAAAGTCAGACCAGTGAAATTTTAACCCCCTGCCCATAACTGATCCAACTTTGGGAGGGAATTAGAAAACATCTATGTGATATCTGCTTTTCACTGTAAAACTGGCAGCTGTTAATTGCCTCTGTTTGGAATACTAGAAGTGGTTCTTCTGAAGGTAGCTTTGTGGGAAGAGAGCATGATTGCAGGATCAAGCCTGAATCAATCCATTCAGTGTGCGGAGTTTCTCTTGTCTGCATTGGGGATGCTGAACAGGAAGGATCACGTTCTAAAACTGTGCTAAAAAGCAATGTGTTACTTGCTGAAAACATCCTAGTACATCATCCTGAAACATTCTGCATTTGCATAAATAAAGCTCTTTATCCATTGGCGTTATCAGTGGATTAATGGCATGTGTTTGTGTGGCTATGTATATAACCTGTAAGTCCTTGATAAAACAGCAGCAATTACTATCCACTATCTTGTCCATTTAAAGAGAGACACGAGTTTACATTCACTCTGCTCTTTTATTTCAATATCAGGTGACAGGGCCTCATTCAGCTGGCCTCAGTTGAGCGACATAGTTAATGTGGTTAGCTTTATGCAGGTGTGTAAGTCCCATTGATTTCCATGGAATGTAAGCATCTTTTTAAACTTCCAGTGAGGTCAGTGAGATTTAAGCACATTCTTGAATTTAACCACATGATTAGGGACTTTTCTGAATTGAGCCCAAAGCATCTGCCTCCCTATATATCAAGAGAAGAGTATTACTCCTGCAAGATCTGTAGGATGCCATTCATTGTGATTCAATAACTGTTTTAATTGGCATGTCATCTCTATCAACTGGTTATCAGACCCCAGAAGAAATATTTTCATCAGTGTACAGCACCTGGCTTGTCAGTACTTCTTCTGGAGAACCTGGGGATAAAACCTCATTGTTCAAATCTCAATTTCTGTGTGAAGAATAACTCAGGACAATACAAGCGAAGTGGGCACGGCCCTATTTTGGGCATTGAAGTCAGACTTAAATAGTGCAAAGATCTTGCGCTAGCTCTCTGCACAGAGCTGCATTTCCCTCAAGGTGAATACAGATAATGAAAGAGCAACGATGCTACTTCACCAAATGCACCGTGTCCGATTATCTAGATCATTACCAATAACCTTTAATTATGGATGATGAGGACACTATAGTATTAAATATTCAGTAACATCTTTTGTTTTAGAAATTACACAATTATAATATTAGACTTGGCTAATTATTATTCATTTGTATTACTGTAGAGCCTAGAGGTCCCAGTGATGGACCAGAGCCCCATTGTGCTAGGTGCTGTACAAATAATGAACAGACTGCCCCTGTGCTGAGGAATTTACACAATCGAAGGCTGAATTTACATTACAGTTTTGCTGATGCCGTTTTATTGGCAAAACCCTCCTAGCATAGAGGCAGCATGTTCCAGCCAAAAAATGCTTTTACTAAGGTCGCTAATACCAGTTCACAGAGCAAACTAAGCTATATAAGCAGGAGGACTTCTACACTAATGTAACTTCCACAACTTAAGGGCTTTGCCAGTATCAACTTGTTTGAGGAGTGGGGGGAGAGAGGTGGAATCGCACTGTTAACAAACATTGCTAAAAGAGCAAAAACTTCTAGTGTGGACCTGGCCAGTGTATAAGATAACATGTGGCTACAGAAGATGGGGAAGTACAAGGAAGCAGTGAAATGATACTGGTCAGCATCGTAAACAGTGGTCCCAGCATACCGGCTGCCTGAGCACTGTCAAGTATGCTGAAGACATCATGGCAGAGAAGAGTTTCCAGGTTGATACAGCCCTTGCCATTGTATCTTTTCTGAGAACAAAGCAGAGGGTGATCATTTTTGCATGCAAATTATAAACCGTGTGGAATAGTGAGATTCTAGTGCAGGGATCAGCAACCTTTCAGAAAGGATGTGCCGAGTCTTCATTTATTCACTCTAATTTAAGGTTTCGCGTGCCAGTAATATATTTTAACGTTTTTAGACTTTTTTTTCTATGAGTCTATAATATAGAACTAAACTACTGTGGTATGTAAAGTAAATAAGGTTTTTAAAATGTTTAAGAAGCTTCATTTAAAATTAAATTAAAATGCAGACCTCAGGTGATCCTTGCCCTTGCTTTTCCTTGCTGAGTTTTCCAATGTTCCCAGGCAGGCAGGAGGCTGAGTGGGCAGGCGGCTGGGTCCCTGGCTGGCAAGGGGCCAGCAGACGGAACCCCAGACTGGCAGCAGAGCGCCACTGAAAATCAGCTTGCGTGCCGCTTTTGGCACGCTTGCCATAGGTTGCTGACCCCTGTTCTAGTGTAATCACTTCTCCAGCGGTGTGGTCTGAGACTTGTGGAACTCGCTGCTTTGCAGTAGAGTATGTGACATCAAAATATGATTTGTATCACCATAAAGTCTAAGGGTCTCAATGAGGGACCAGGACACCACAAACACAGTGCAAACACAGAACAAAATTGCTATCCCTGCCCCAAAGAGCTTCCAATCTCAGTATAAAACAAGAGACCATAGAAAGAGAGCAACGGATGGATGGGGGAAGAGAAGGAAACTGAGACACTACCGATCAGGTTGATAGGCCGTGGTCTGGGCACACCAGCCGCCTGACTGTTGTCAGGATGTTTTTTGAAGGCATCCCAGTGAAAGATTGTTTGTTTTAAGGAGGGGTTTGAAGATGGACAGTGAGTGGTTTTGTGGAAGCTTATGTGGAAGGCCTCTTGAGCATGAGGAGCAGCACAGGAGAAAGCTGGAAGCGGCTTGTTGGAAAATGTAACAAATGAGTGACAGAGGCTGGTGTGATGGGCCTGTCAGAGGTGGAAGCTGACATTTTGATAAGGAATGAGACCAGGGGGACTGGGGTGGGAATAGTCTGTGAACGGCCTTGAAAGGGCAGACACACAAGATTCCTTGCGGGTTTTTTTTCCTAATATTGGGCCTAGTTTTCAGAACACGAGACCCACACTGCACACTCGGATGTCTGCGGCTGCATGCATGAGTTGTGTGAATCATTACAGTGACAGCACACCCACGAGCCGTTTGACACCACTCTTCATTTGTATGAGCAAATCCTGGATTTGCAACAGCTGTGCATGAGACTAAGACATTCAGTGATGGCCCTTTCCCATTTGGTATTGTGAGAATCAGGCTTATTGGGTTGATAATTTCACTCTTATTGACTTTATTATTTTAGATCTTCTTTAGGTGGGCTCTGACTAAACTGCCTTATTTTATAGGTTTGTTTCTTGTTCGGAGCTGCAGTCACTGCTTCTTAATAGAACTCCCTTAAAACATTAAGGCAAAATCTTCATTCTATTCAGTTGAGTAATCAGTAATAGTAGATGTAGTTGATTGCATGTAATAATTTTGACCCATGACCGACTTTGCCTATTGATTTTTCTTCAGCAAAATTGACTTATCGCAGCAAGACCTGTGCTAAGTTTTCTCTTTTTTTAACTTTCTACCTCCTTGTTTCTCTCTCTCCTGGAGAGAGAGATGGAGTGTTCAGCCATCATTATCCTGCTGGAAATAACTAAGGGTCAAATTGTGGTCTGGCCTGTTTGGTCGTACAGGCGCCTGAAAGGGAGAGAACATCCCCACGGCTCTGTGGAGGATGGGAAGGGTAGGGGAGCAGGGACTGCATTCCTAATGCTCATGCACCGTTCCCCCCTCCCAACTCCAGCAGGAAGACAGAGGAGGGTGAGGAGCCGGCAGGTCTTTGGTTCTGCCCACAGATTGCTAGCTAGCACAGCTGAGCCAACACAGGGGAGGAAATGGGCTTCTCTTTAATGCCATAAGTTGTGCCTAGATGCTTGGTTTGCCAGCTTGATAAATAGATTGGTGCCATAGATATTTAATGGTGGATCATGACATTTTCCTGCATCTTGCATTGTAATGAAAGTTTGTGGCTGGGGGCAAACTAAAAGCACAGCAGCTTTGATTTCCAGGCAGGTATTTGGAAGGCCAAAGCAACATGTAAGAGTTCAAGCAGATTCTCCACCTTTTCGTTTATTCCAGCCGATACGGCATCCATAGTTATAGCTCACTTGGTTCCCCCACACACACCCAGAGATCTGTAACAAATAACAGACTTGAAATGTTTTATAGCATTTAAACATGTACAAACAGTCCATGTAAAAGATACAGAAAACGAGAAACAGATTCTGTGAGGGCTTCATCATCAGCACCATGAACAGCTCCAGACATTTTCATGCTTGATTTCACTCTTTATCCACACTGCAGACCCATTGATTCAGCAGGAAGCCTATGTGTGTGTAAGGGTCATTGAATCTGGCCCTATTTTAGAAGAAGATGCGCTGTTCAAGGTCAGATTGTTGAACTCTGAAAGACTGTCACCCTGAGGTCCTCTGCCATTTCTAATCTAGCTGGTGACATTCTCCTGTCTTGTTGGTTATATGCACGGCTTGCTTTTTAGAGGCCCCCAGCTCCAATTTAATGAATAGCAGCTCCTCAGCACCTTTGAAAATGAAGCTATGCATCTGTTGCTTACATGGTCATTAGACTGGCGGGAATGGATTGTTTAGCTTCTTTTTCAGAAGAGCAGCGCAAAGCAAACGCAGAGCATCAGCCAAATGAAAAGCAAGGAAAGAACAATTCTTAATTTGGGAAGTAAGAGGGGGAAGGATGGGGAAATGATTTAAATGACTTTCACTGTAGATTCAATGGCTCAAGTGTTAACAAGAGCAGAATGTGGAAGTCAATACTGACTTGAGGGATGTGTAATGGGAGACCAATAATACAGTTGCCCAAAGGATGTGCCAACAGTAAAGCGAATATGGGAATAACAGCAAATAGTCAATTAAAAATGCAATGGGGAATTATACATTTTGGGAATAAGCATCATCTTTGGGCCCTTGACTTTAAGGCTCTTGAGCTAGCTCCAGTTTTCTGGTCATATTGCCAAAAGTCAAATATAATTCTCCCCCTTCTCTGTTAACCTGCAAACTACTTAAAACACAAGCTATTGTTGTACTAATTGAATAAGCGAGAGCAAAATTAAATACAGCACTCCCGGTCTGTACTATTTTATCATAATATCCCTCATACAGAATGCACCATAAGCTCTGTGTTTATTTTCCATTGCCCTTTCAAACTGGAGAAGTTAAAAAGAGACATTCAAGTGCTTCAACGAGCAAGAACCGTTCACCTCTGTACATCTGAACACAAGTTCTTGCTAAGGTCTCAAGTGAAGGATGTGTTGGCGGGTTTATAATTAGTTTGCACTTACCTTCACATGACTTATTGTACTAGGATGAAGTTCACCCCTGAGCCGAAGGCTGATACAAGTTATATGTACTACATATGTCTTATTTGGAGGGTGTAACTGGGTTGTAAGTGCTGCATGGTCTTCATGCAGAGATGAACTTCACCCTTATGTTCTAGTCACAGTGGATATCTGTGCACATCAACACCATGATACCATTTGGCATAATTTATGTCTGATTCTGAGGCATGCAAGGATGAGCTAGCAGAGATGTTGCAAGTCAGAATGTCAACAAATGAACACAGAAGCTACAGATGGAAAAGAACTATTCAGCCATTTGCTCCATCCATGCTAATGCAGGAATATTCCCCAGATCAAGGTTCCTGTACCTTGTCCGGTGTATTTTTACATGGCTCAACTAATGGGACATCCACCACCTCTCTTGGTAGATTATTTCATAGTTTCGTAGATCTCACCAGTAGGAGGGTATTCATAATATTCACCCTAAATTTTATACCATTATTCCTAGTTATACCCACTTTTGCCAAAACCAAGCAATTTCTCTCCCTCCTAGATGTTCATATTTGTCAAATACATGTGGCCCAATAGCGTGTTGAGCAAACCTGACTTCCTTGCAGATTCCCACGGCAGTCTGGCTCTCTAGCACTGTCATGGGTTTTTTTTTCTTGCTGTACTCTCAATTCTCTGGGCTTCAATCTGCTCTCCTTTACACTAGCCTTGCCACCGTCTAAACACACTGGCTTCAGTGGAGTGACTCTTGATTTACTGGAATAATGGGGGTGGGAGAATCAGAGCCTCTGAATTAGTCTTGGACTATGTGTAAAATATATCCTCCCACCATTGCAAAAGACAGAACTGTTCTCCTGGTGGTTTGATGCATATGGGGGTGCTTGGAAGGCAACTATGCTATGTATTGAACCCCGCACTTTCTCTCCTATGTGTTCCACCAATGATGTCAGCCTGGGTCGCCCTCTGTCCCCTTTTCCCATTCCCGCCACCTGGATTCCTTCCACGATAACCCCTATGCAAGGAGTGCTGCAGCCACTGAACGTGTTCACCAGGGACCCGATCCAAACTCTGACAGAGTCAGTGGGAGTTTCCCCATTGTCTCCAGTGGCTCAGGCTCTAAGCCACAACCCTCACCTCATTCAACTGCCTTCTAAAAAACAACTTCTCCCTTGTTGCCTAGGAAGCCTGAAATTAAAATGAAACAAACCAACCCACTCTGGCCCCTACATCAGTGACACAACTGAGATGCACACCTGCCGTATTTGCGTCACCATGTGACCGTATAATTTTCCTTGTCGTTCACTCACATTCCATTTTTTCTGCCTTAACGAACCTAATTTTGTGTCATGTTCAAGTTAGACGACAAGGTGTTCAGGGCAGAAAGTCAGGGTTTATTTTTGTTTGTGAGGCATCTACCACACTCTTGAGTAGTTGGTAAAGAAAATGAGAGTTTTTCATCTGTATCATAGTGATCAAAATCCCTGGGGCATGTATGTATCCATGTAGGTCCGGGTTGTTTGTTTGTTCTGTGAATAGTCCAAAGTGGTCCGAGTCAGGGAAGTTCAATCTGAAGCAAGATGCACACTCTGTAATTTTAATTGAATCAATCCTTTGTCTTCGGGTTTCTCACTCCATCACTGACAGCTTTTTAAGTGGTTTGAATGTAACACTGTGTCCGCCTTCCTGCTCAGGTGTACGAAATGGCTGTGTTAATGCCTATTATCAGACTGTATGAATTGGCTTTTTAGCTGGGTTGATCTCTTTTGTCTTCCTCCACTGGAACATCCTGTTCCGAGGGTTCTAATAAGGAACTGCCTGACTCACCACGAAAACAATTATAGAGTTTGCTCAGAGAAAAAAAAAAGTTATTTAATTCAGTCATTTCTTAGTCTTGGAATATTTGGAGGAGTAAACACCAGGGGCTAGAGGCATCCTTGGTGTCACTCTTTTGACATCAGTGGGGTTACATCCAGGATAAACTTGACCCAAGATCTATTAACAATTCTCTTCTGCTCAGAGATGGATGTCATTTCAGTATGGATAATTCTATTTTTAAACAAAAGAACAGGGAATCAGAGGAAGGGATGGTCTTGTGGATGGAAATAAAGGACTTAGGAGTCTAGCTATTATTAAAACATTTTTTTTAGAAATATGGCACTGCCCTACTATCTCCATACCTGGGGTTAGTTATGATGTTCTTCAGAGAGGGCTGCCATTTTAATATGGCTTCTCCACAGACAGTCCTGTTGGCTGACAGAGGGCCCAATCCTACTGTCCTTAGTCAGGTTTATGGTAAAAATTCTTTCTAGGTAAAATTCACTTGCAGGAATTCTGCCTAAGTAATATCTGCCAGATGATGAGCCAATAGCTTATGAACAGGGAAATGTTGCTGAGCAGATGAATGTCTTTCTGTATCTCTCTCTGCTTTGTCTTGCTCTCTTTCTGTAACCCCGGGTGTCTGTCTAATCCGCTCCAGGTAATTTTTACCATGCCCTTTACTTTAGACTCTGAGATGGGCTAGGCCTTAATATGAATACTCATATTACTACTCATATTACTCCTGGAATACTCAAGGAGCTGACTGAGGAGATCTCTTAGCCATTAGCAATTATCGTTGAAAAGCCATGGAAGATGGGAGAGATTCCAGAGGACTGGAAAAGAGCAAATATTGTGCCAATCTATAAATAGAAAAATGACAACCCAGGGAATTACACACCAGTCATCTTAATTTCAGTATCTGGAAATATAATGGAGCAAATAATTCAGGAATCCATTTGCAAACACCTAGAACATAAAAGGGTGATGAGTAACAGACAGTATGGATTTATGGTCAAGAACAAATCATGTCAGACCAGCCTGATAGCTTTCTTTGACAGGGTAACAAGCCTTGTGAATGAGGGGAAGTGGTAGATGTGGTATATCTTGACTTCAGTTAGGTTTTTGATACTGTCTTGCCTGGCCATCTTATAAACAAACTAGGGAAATAAAGCCTAGATGGAGCTATTATAAGGTGGGAGCAAAACTGGTTGGAAAATCATTCCCAGAGAGTAGTTATCAGTAGTTCACGGTCATGCCGGAAGGGCATGTCCAGTGGGGTACTGCAGAGATCAGTCCTGAGGCTGGTTCTGTTCAATATCTTCATCAATGATTTAGATAATGACATAGAGAGTACACTTAAAAAGTTTGTGTATGATACCAACCTGAGAGGGGTTGCAAGTGCTCTGGAGGATAGGATTAAAATTCAAAATGATCTGGACAAACTGGAGAAATGGTCAGAAGTGAATCGGTTGAAATTCAATAAGGACAAATGCAAAGTACTCCACTGAGGAAGGAACAATCAGTTGCACATGTACCAAATGGGAAATGACTGCCTAGGAAGAAGTACTGCGGAATGGGATCTGATAGTTATGGTGGATCACAAGGTAAATATGAGTCAATAGTGTAACACTGTTGCAAAAAAAGCAAACATCCTTTTGGGATGTTTTGGCAAGAGTGTTGTAAGACACGAGATGTAATTCTTCCTCTCTACTGCGCACTGATTCGCCTCAACTGGAGTATTGTGTCCAATTCTGGGCACCAGAATTCAGGAAAGATGTGGACAAATTACAGAAAGTCCACAGGAGAGCAACAAAAATAACTCAAGGTCTAGAAAACTTGACCTGTCAGGAAAGATTGAAAAACTTGGTTTATTTAGTCTGGAGAAGAGATGGCTGAGGGCAAGTCTACCCTAGAAGTGGTACATCAGTGCAGCTTCACCACTACAGCTGCGCCACTGTAGCATGTCTGGTGAAGACACTCCCTGCTGACAGGACAGTGCTGTCTTGTTGGCATGATCACTCCACCTCCCCGAGAGGCAGAAGCTATGTCAGCAGTGCAGACAGCGCTTAGGTGACTGTAACTTGCAGCGCTCAGGGAGGTGTCTTTTTCACACCCCTGAGAGACATACATTAGATCAACTTAAGTGATAGTGTAGACTTGCCCTGAGAGGGAACATCAGAAGAGTTTTCAAGTACATAAAAGGTTGTTATAAGGAAGAGAGTGAAAATTATTCTTGTTAACCTCTGAGGATAAGACAAGAAGCAAGGGGCTTAAATTGCAGCAAGGGAGTTTTCAGCTGGCTATTAGGAAAAGCTTCCTATTGACAGGATGGTTTAAGCACTGGAATAAATTGCCTAGAGAGGTTGTGAAATCTCCATCACTGGACATTTTTAAGAGAAGGTTGGACAAACACCTGTCAGGGATGGTCTAGTTATTACATAGCCCTGCCTTGAATGCAGGGGACTGGACTAGATGGTCTATTGAGATCCCTTGTGGTCTACACTCCTATGATTCTAGCAGTAAAGGTGGTGGATGTGAGAAAAGGCTTGCAGCAACAGGCCCTATGCCTCCAGGCCAGCAATCAGTGACTCTCTCTGACGAGAATAATTCACTTTTATTATATTTTTAAAAATGCCTTTTAAAAAGAACACTGCCCAGATTTATTGGTGTCTTACTCTTCTGTGTAATTAGGTGAAGGAATGGTTCCAGAATCTTTGTCCAAATTGCAGTTTCCCTTTTAAGTGCTCCAAAAGGCAGCTCCTGCCAATTGGTTGGCAGGACTTAAAGGATTCCGGAGCTTTTCTTGGACAAGATTTTCTTGGCAGGTGAGAATGTGACTGCAGCGCTGAGCATGAGCTCAGAATAATTATCCAGCGGTTGTAAAGAATTTAAACAATGTTAAAAGAATACAAAGTTTGTGCCTCTCTCCTGACGGATAACAGCTCCTGTCCTTTCCAAAACTGCCCTTCCCCTGTGTAAAATAGTCTAGCAAACAAATAAAAATCTAGCCTTTTTATTTTATTTATCAGGTCTGCAAGATTAACATGATAACAAACAAGTGATAAAACACAAGCCTTTCAGCCTACTGAAGAAGGATGGTTTTCTGGTTAATAGTAGATGAAAGACCTGCTAATGGAAGACCTTCTATTAAAGGAAAAGGCTGCTGTTTTATTAATAATTACATATTAAATGTTGTGTGCTGAGAATTTGTTTGACCTTTTGCGTGTGTGGGTTGAGGTTTTTTTTATTATTTTTTTCTTTAGTTTTGCCACCTATGAAATGGGAATAACAACACACCCCTATTTCAGAGAGATTTTGGGAGGAGAAATCTCTAAGTAGTACCTGAGTGTTTTGATGATGGAGAGCCATTAAGAACTTGGAGAACTCAACTCCCTTGAACTTTGATTTCAATAAAATAGGGCTCTGCTCTGAAATAGACGTGGTTTAGGTCTGGCAAAACCCAAACCTGCCATCTTCAGACCGTCTCCAAAGGACCCCCTTTTTTATTTCATGTGTCTTAAAATACGCTTCCACAATATAGCAAACCAAACTCGGTTTTGTCCTTTTCTCTTCCCCTCAATTTCCCTCAAATAGTCAAGTGTTAATGATGATACATTTTTCAGAAAAAAACCAAACATCTTGAATCATGTTTTTGTGAGGTTCCAATTTCTGCTTAAACAAAATAGTGTATTTTTATTGTTTTATTTTAAAAAAACAAATACACCTGTGCTTAGCTTGGTGAAAATGATGTCCTCTGAATTATACCCCCTTCCCTCATAAACAAGATTGAACTGAAAATGCTGCCACAGATTTAACTATAGTTGCATAAATGATACATTTTAAATCATTCCAGTATATGCTAGACAATATATTTCCATACCAATGGACCGCTACAGTATGAAGAAGTGCAGTGGAAAGAGATAGTAAGGGCCAGATTCTGATTCCCTTGCTCGTGTTTTAAGTGGCCTAACTTCAGAAAGGATATGTCTACACTGCAGTTAAGTGGCTGTCCTGTGTCAGCTGACTCAGGCTTATGGGACTGTTTAGATGTGTTGTAGACATTTAGGCTGGAACCCAGGCTCTGGAACCCCATGACTGGGGATGGATCAAGAACCCAGGCTCTAGCTCGAGCCCAAACGTCTACACCGTAATGTTTAGCCTCGCAGCCCAATCCCAAGTCAGCTGATCTGAGCCAGCCGAGACCATGCCGCGGTCCTCTGAGTTCAGGGTAGATGTGTTCATAAGAGTACAACTCAAGCTGAGGGGAGTAAGGGTGGCAGAATATGGACATTAGGGGGAAGATTGCTGGCTGCTGTAAATTGTCATAGCTACATTGATTTCAAAGGAGCAATGACAACTTGCACCACCTGGGATCTGTTCCAATGCCTTTAAAGGTAGGGTAATGAAGGGCTTGAACATTTGGTCTTTGTAAATAAAATTGCTCTGCTTTGGAACCCAGTCACATGTTCATAGTTGCAGACCTACAGCTAGATGGATCGATTTGACATTCCTTGACCGCTGAAATTCTGGAAGTACTGGGCAAGCTTCGGGCTCTGACCTCTGAGTCAAACTCATGTTCCTCTTGATGGCTGAAGTCCAGCACTGAGGTATCAGGTCAGTTACTGGAGAAGGTTGTCTCCCTTCAGCAGAGCAAGTCCTATCAAATATAATTAAGTGCTTGTTAGGCCACTTCAGTAAAACAGCTCTTGGTATGGAGAAAAACTCTATTCAGAGCTCACTTTGGGGGAGCAGACTGTGAAGAAGATTTTGGTGAGACAGTTCTGGCAATGGCTGGCATAGTTAAATGTCCTAGACCTCAGTCAATCCAATTGTAGGCCTGACTATCATACAGGGAGAATGCACTGATGAATATTCTGCTTCTGGCTGAGTTAAGAGTTTGGAAGTGAGGTGGCCGAGACTCAGCCCAGATAAGACAGAGCGTATAGAATGAGGCAGAGGTCATTTCAGGTTCCTCAACTCAGACTCCCATCTTGGAGGAGGGTGTGCATAGCTGGATTATTGGCTGCTACTGGCTATCCAGGTATCCTCAGTGCCCACCAGTGTTCTTTACCATCTGCCCATGGCAAGACGTTGACTTACCTTTTCTCTTCTGCATATGACCTCCCAATTCTTATCCACACTTTTGCCACATCAAATATTAGGTTACTATGATGTGTTCAACAAAGGACAACACCTAGAGGCCATGCGGAAACTCAGCTAGTGCAGAAGGTACTTTAGATATGGGTTTATCTATTGGAGGTTGCCCTTAGTGCAGGTTCACTATGTTAATGATACATTGATGCCTTCCATGAACTTTTGAAAACCATGCCCTAGATTGTTCACATTTTCTTCTTTAACTTTTTGCTTCTAAGGGACATTGGCATGATGGATATATCCATCCCTTTTGGCTCATCTGCATTTCCTGATCTGGTAGCTCAAGAGTTCATCAGCTCCTACATTTTGTCCCTCAAGTCATAATCCTCCTTCTGTACATAATTTATTTCAACTTCCTTTCTCTATGATGTCCTAAAGAGAGGATTCGTTCAGGAAAAGATTAATTCTTAATAACCAGTAGTACCCTTTTCTTTCAAATGCTCATATTACTAAAAAATTGAGGGGTATATAAGATATCTGGATTGACCTATGTATTTTGGACCACCAACCAGTCACCATTCAAATCCATCCAAAAGATTCACGTTTTCCCAATGCCCACAACAAGTAAATAGAAAAATGATGACAAACTGAAGAAAAATGTCCTGGTCATTCTCCTCTGGGCTTCCCATCGTGCTCCATTACCTACGGCTGTCTTGTACATGCTGTAAGCAATTTGAGGAAGTGACTCTCTGTATTTTGCTTCTTGCAAGAGGTCAAACAAATTCTCAGCACACAACATTTAATACATAATTATTAATAAATCTGCAGTCTTCACCCTTAATGGAAGGTATTCCATTAGCAAGCCTTTCTTCCACAATGTATTCTGGAATTTATTTGGTGATTTTTTTTTCTTTTTTACTATCCTATGGTTTTAAAAACTGACAAGTTATTTTTTTGGATGCTTAGAGTGTTGGGTGCCCAAATTGAAAGACCTTCAAGAGCCTGATCTTCAGAAATTCTGTCTCTCCCATCTCTGTAAATCAAGCCCTTTATACATTTCTCAGTTTGACCACCCAGACTTACTTATCACTTTTAAAAATGTAGGACTCCTGTTCACATACTCAGGTAAGTCTTTCACTAATGAAATAATGTGATTTATATTTCAGTGGGAAGCCCCTAGGTCACATTCGCCCTACCTATAAAAGGCTTTCTTCTTTGGATGCCCTTTAAAAGTTATTGTGTATGGCTGAATTTAGTTTAAATATGCTGGCTCTCAGCATTACATTTCCTCTGATATTACTCTTCTGAAGCTACTTGACCTTGAAGGTGATATTTTAAAGCAATGAATGAGGAGATGAGTAAAATCACAGAGGACTGTAGAACAAACTGGGTGGGTTTCATCTCTGGTCTGTCATTTAAATGTATTATATATGGGAAATAATACAGTTATTGTAACTGGTTAAAAAATATAGGCCAGATCCATGACATCACCCCAGTGAAGTCAGTGGAGTTATACTGACTTTCACCAGCTGAGAATATATTTACCATGTATCAAAATTTAGAATTTTGAGACAGCAGCTGGAGAAGTGAGAGTGCTGAAATGACATGGCTGTTTCCCCGGCCTGTGCTTGCATGAAGAGTAGGGTTAACAGCATTGCAAAAGAGGGTCTTTGTCATTGCTGGGTTCTGAGTCCTTTTCTCTCAAGGCCTGGTTCAGATATGAAGGGAGACTTTTAGCTGCCAGGAATAGCAGAGCGAAAAGAAAGCACCTCCCTCAGAGAGAGGCTGCATTCAAAGCTAAACACGGGAACAAAGCTTGTGTGAGCCCTGGGGGGGAATTGGAAGGCTTTTGGTGCTGTCTCCTTGGTTTTAATTTCTTCTTGTGATAGAAGACATTAAAAAGATACGTTTCCATAGCTTTCAACTTGTAGTGAAGTCTTGCATCTCTAGACCCATGTTGTCTCTTTTTCAGCAGTTTACAAGCCAACTTCATTCTCATTGTAATCCCCTTGCTTGAGTTTACTGGAATTAAACCAGCCTTGAATTTGGCCCTAATTGTTTTTGGCCTAATCTAGAATTGCCATAATAATTATATTGCAGTTGCATCAAAGAGGCCCAGCTGAGATCAGGGCTCCATTGTTTTAGGCACTGCATATACACACACTGAAGGGCTTTTAATCTGAAGAAAGAAAGGATGGAAGACAGAAGGTGTTACGAACTCAGTTTTACAGCGTGGGAAAGGAGGCAGAGAGAGATTCTTGGTAGATCTGCACTGTTGTCACAGAGTATGATTGCAGCTTGGGTAGAGATATTGTGGCAAAGCTCTGGCCTTGTCCCTGTGGGTCCTGCGCTTCCAAGTGGTTGTGCTAGCCTCAGAGGCTCACTGCGACCCTCCACGTAGCCCTTCTCTCTCTAGGTCAGGGTTACAGTCTACTGAGCCCTTTTCATCAGCCAGCAAGGCAGTTGGTGAGAGAACTCCCACAGTCTCTGTTGTCCTTTTGGGCTTATTTCAGGACACTATAACCTCCTGTCCTGCTAGGGGCCTGCCTTCCCCTTCCAGGAGGTGTTTCAGTAGTAGCAGGTTGGCGGGAACCCGGGCCCGCCCTCTACTCCGGGTTCCAGCCCAGGGACCCTAATGGTAGTAGCTATTGGCAGCCAACCTTTCACTGACAGAGTTGCTACTTTTTCCCTGGGCTACTTCCCCACAGCTCTCCCACTTCTCCCTTACCTCAGGGTATCGCAAGGCTCCTTTCTCCTTGGCTTCCCCCACCTGACTAACTGGGAGGTTTTTAACAAGTTTCAGCCAGCCCCTGATTGGCTTAAGGTGTCCCAGTCAGGGTAGCTGTTTCTACTCCTTTCTAGAAGCTTCTTGGTTGGCCTGGAGTAGCCTTTGTTTGGCTATCCAGGGAACAGGGACCTGCACATCCTGAGGCTGATATACCTGCCTTCCAGTACTCTCCTATACCCTTCTAGTCTGACTCCGTCACAGTATCTGAGAAAGCTTTAATCTAG